>BLSH010418433.1:1112150-1126766 GCA_018402905.1 Glandirana rugosa | reverse complement strand
TCTTAGAAGGATTTTTCTTTTTTTTTTTTTTTTTTTTTAATGTAATATGTCCTAAATATATCGTGGTTGTCAAATGTGTCGCGAAATGTTGAACTCCCATCTGTCATGTGTATGTTATGAGCACTGTTGGTGAAATTGGATGTCCATTCGGATCTTATTCCTTTTTTTTTTTTTTTTTTTTCTTTTTAGGAAGATTCTGAATTGCTTGATGTATATTGCAATATCCAGTGCAGGTGAACACCACTGGACTTCTTTCTACTGTTCTGTAAATGTGTTAAATAAAACATTGAAATCCTGAACATTTTCCCTTTTTTTTTTTTTTTCTTCTTCGTTCTGTAGCTTTGAGGTATGTAATGAATTATTGGTTGTCCTTCTCTAGATCTGTTAATTTCCTTCACACCACCTGTGTAAACACATACATGGCCTCACAGAAGTGGGTCCTCTTCCGTGGGGCTTCATATATGTATACCTGTGTTTTGTACAGAGACAGGGCTCACTGAGAGCCCCATGTCTTGTACTAACAATCAGGGACCAGGAGGTGTGGTTCCCAATCACCTGATCAGATTTAAAAGTCCAACACGCATGCAAACAGCGATTGTCCCACATGTGAGGTATCATCGTAAATGTCAGATCATGGGCAATAATTCTAGCATCAGACTTCCTCTGTAAATCTAAAGTGGTAATCTGTAAATGCTTTAAAGTGTTGCCTATGGATAGTAAAATTTACGCTGTTTGTCACCGTTGAACGGGTATGTGCAGTTTTAAAGCTTGACCTGTTTTGCATCTATTTATTTTTTACCAAAAAATTGGGTTATGTATTGTGTTCTTCACATCAAAATTTAAGATTCAATTTTACAAAAAATTTGCATTTGAATAAACGATGTGCAAATACCATGTGACCTAAATTGCAAAACCCACCATTTTATGCTTTAGGGCCTCTACTTTTAAAAAAATTCAGGGTTCTAAGTAATTTACATGTAGTAATCTTTTATTTATTTATTTTTTTTTGCAAGAAAAAGTGCCAGAAAAAGCCTGGTCGTTAAGTAATATAAAGAAAAAAATGTGCATGGTTTCTGAGCCCTACTAGGGGTACAAACCACAACATAACATACACATATATGTGGTATCATGATTGTCAGGAGCAGCAGAATTTTATTTTAGGTGGTAGGTTGTGGTAATTGCTATAAATACTTTTGTTTTACTATTTGGGGGAATGTGTGTGTGTGTGGGGGGGGGGGGGGTGTATATGATCGACATGAGGTCAAAGCTGTAAAATTTGTGTTCTGCCATCCTTTGGTTTTGCCTTCGCCTTCCATCATGCAAGGGTTAAAACACACTTGTGCTGTTCTTTGTGGTCTCCATGTAAAGTGGTGCAGGTGTTCTGTCAGATTAGGCAACCCATCAAATCTTGTAACGGAAGTGACGTTCCATCGCTGCCATCTTGCTACACCATGCACTCGTCTGGAGTAAGGATACAGTGAAAAGGCGGCAAGCGGACATCGTTTTGCGTTTCACTTATTTTTAACAGTAAATTAAGCTTGTATATGGCATTACAGTAGTTACAAATATGTGAAACTGTTTTGATGTTGAATTTTAAAATCAGCGGCAAGCCCGCTGACCTCACAGGTTTGCTAATCTGACAGGCTACTTTTACAATTCAACATCAAAACAGTCTGACAGATTTCTAAATACTACAAATGTTTTGATGAATTGTAAAAGCAGTGGTATTATTTATTCAGGATTTATATGGTGCCAACAGTTTGCGCAACACTTTACAATATTAGAGCAGACAGTACAATTCAATACAGGAGGAATCAGAGGGCCCTGCGCGTTAGAGCTTACAATCTAGGAGGGAGGGTTAAATGATATGAAAGGGCAATAACTGCGGGCGATGAGCTGATTGAGAAAATAAGGAGTGTAGTTGTTAGGTGGTGGCAGGATGGGCTTCCCTGAAGATAAGTTTTCAGGGATTGCCTGAAGGTGGATAGATTTGGGGACAGTCTGACAGATTGGGGTAGGGAGTTCGAGAGGCTCGGGAAAAGTCTTGGAGGTGATGAGGGAGCTGGAGAGCAGGAGGTCTTGGGAGGAGCGAAGAAGACGGTTAGGTTGGTATTTTGAGACTAGGCTAGTGATGTAGCTGGGAGCAGAGTTGTGGATGGCTTTGTAGCTGATTGTTAGTATTTTGAATTTAATTTGTTGTGGTGTTCTGTCAGATTAGCAAACCTGTAAGATCATGGAATAAGGTATATGCCCCTCGGAGACAGGTAGCTGGAGTTTCAGTTCTGCAAGCCCTGGACTTAGTACTACTAAAATGAACCTGCTGACCAGGCTCCTCAAGCCACCCAGGGACTAGCATTTTTCATCCTCTTGGTGGCTAAGCTAGGCATCTCAGGTACAGCAAAAAGGCTCCTGGTTCAGGCTTCATGAACGGCTCACTGGCACAATCCAAGATTCTCACAAATGTTTAAAAAAAAAAAAAAAAAAAAAAAATTCTAGAATCACTAGCTAAGATATATGTGGATTGACTTAGACGGCTCGCAAAAAGCATTGGTTTCAGGTAGTTTCCATCTTTCTCCTTGTGGCCTTTTTTTTGGCTTGTAGATTTTTCTTTACTGTCTGCCACCTACTTACATTTGGCTGTCCATCAGTTCTAATCAAACCCTTCAGCTATAATAGCAAATATGTTCTCAGTAGAGCATCACTTTTGCATTCTAAAGTTTTATGATCTTTCTATTGAACCACCTTGGAGCTCTTTGCTTATATTGACTAGTGCTTTATTTATATTTGAAACCCCATGTCCAGTTTTGTAACCATATTTTAATCTTTAATAAAAGTTGGAGCTGTAGTAGGGAGCAAGAGCCGCATAAGCCGATGCCTCCTCTGCATTGCTGGCTTCTGTCCCATGCAGAGTGATACCAACTGCACTCCACCTCTTATCCTGACTAAAGGTCAGCAGCAGGAAAGAAGAGATTTCTCCTATCGTTCACTAACAGACGCAGCTCATCATAATGTGTGAGGTTTATGCTCGTTCCCCACTAGGAGTTAACCAGGCAGGGAAAAGAAACAGCTGGCCCCTCCCATGGGGGCCGTCCTCTCTTCCTACATAAACCCCCTCATAGCACAGCTCTTCAGTTTCAATGCCTAGTTTGCAAGGAGTTGACCTGGCTTCCCTTCAGGGGAATTGCGGTCCTGTTTGTGACCATTTTTTATTTTAATTCCTTTTACTTCCTGGGCTTTCAGACACCAGGCCTCGGTGTCACCGGTGTGCAAGGCGGCCACTTGGGCCTCGGTTCACACTTTCACTAAGTTTTATAAAGTTGATGTGTTTGCATCTTCAGATGCTGCTTTTCGCTGCAAAGTTTTGCAGGCGGCAGTGTAGGCGCGTCTGGCGCCTCCTTAGAGGTTAAGTTGGGTACTGTTGTTAGCGTTTACCCACCCCTCTTATTAACACAGCTTGGGGACGTCCCCACACGTTATGATGAGCTGCGTCTGTCAGTGAACATAGGAGAAAAAGGGATTTTATTAAAACTTACTGTAAAATCCTTTTCTCCGAGTTCACTGACAGACGCAGCTCCCACCCCTCGGTGCTCTGTTTTGGTACGGCTTGTGTACGAACTGAAGAACTATGCTATGAGGAGGTTTATGTAGGAAGAGAGGATGCCCCCCCCCATGGGAGGGGCCAGCTGTTTCTTTTCCCTGCCTAGTTAACTCCTAGTGGGACGAGCATAAACCCCACACGTCATGATGAGCTGCGTCTGTCAGTGAACTCGCAGAAAAGGATTTTACGGTAAGTTTTAATAAAAATCCCTTTTTTCAGGTCAGTGTGAAGCAATACACAGGGCATAATAGTAGAAGGCTGCTTTCATACTAATGTAGACTTAAATTATATCCTTTTGGGTTTGGTGTACTTTCTGAATGCAGGTGTTTTGGTGCCAGTAATGGCAGCCCTCCATTTTCCTATACGCAAAAGAAACCTGGAGTAGCTGATATGAGATGGCTACACTGGAACATCAACCTGTATAAAATATATATATTTTTTTATCTTCACTTTGTTGGATTGTATTCAGTGCTTTCTGTCCTTTGTAGCAGATCCATTCACAATATGTCTCTCAGCACTAAAGATTTCCAAAACACAAGATTTTTTTTTAAATTATTTTAATCAAATATAGTTACAATATCTATATATCAATGAAATTCAACATTGTTATAGCAGCAGGTATGCACAGAACATTTTCTCAAACCCAGAACAGATGTAGTCATAATCCAAAGACAATGGGTAGAGACCTGACCTATATTTCCTATTCTGAGCATTTCCCAAACAGAATGCATGGATATAAGCACAACTTCGCCTAACACTCTGTTCAACACATTACATGGGGGGGTTCTACAAAGCGTTTGTTTAAATGCTGTATAACTTTGTTTTGGTCTAAAATGTAACCCATGTGTTATACTGTGACAGCGTGTGCAAAGGGTTTTTCTAACATCCAGACCTGGTAATAACTTAGATAGATAAACAATTGCAGAAAATATAGTCCAAAGATGACAATAAAACCTCCTACCTGTTCCCAGAGGCCTTCTATAGGTAAGAAGATCCATGATCCACTCCTAGTACTGTGCGAACTCTGTATTGCAGACATTGATCAGTTTGCCTCGTTCACATGGGTGTACACCTGTGTGAGGGCCGTGTTCACCCACATAGGGGTGCACAGGTGTTCCATACATCCCCATGCAGGCAGTAACAGTTATATCAATTGGAATGCAGCAGCTACATGGACACACCCACTGCTCTGACATCCATGACTCTGAAAGCAGATCGTGCATTCAGAGCCATGCACCTACTTGGATGCCAAACTCTTCCAATTCACATGAATGGAACTGCCTGCGTAGGGATGCATGAAATACAGGTGTACTTTTGTGTAGGTAAACATGATCTCTGCACAGCGGTATGCATATGTGAACGAGACAAATTGTGGTGCGTTCTGATTAAGCAGGCACATTAATTGTGAATTCTTATATAGAGCAGGACTTTTCAAACTTTCTAACCAAAAGGGCAGTTTACTACAGGGGGGGTTGAACAGTGGCCACTGGGAGTAGAAAATGTTCTGGTGGCAGTGGGACTAATCTATTCCCTATCTAGTGCCCCATTCTTGGTGTCAGTGGGAGGAAGAGTGCCCCATTGGTGGTGGTAGTGAGAGGAATAGTGTCCCTGTATTGGTTTCAGTGGCAGGATTTATGTCTCATTGTTGGAAACAGAGGGAGGAATAGTGCGCCTATGGGCCAGAGGAAGGCAAAGAGCCACATCCAACCCTGGGGGGCACAGTTTGTAGACTGTAATGGATCACAAGACTGTCAGTGATGTCGTCTTCAGACCATATAAGTATTGTTTTTCTTTTTTTTTGGGGTGGGTTTGATTGGGTGCTATTTTTTTGGTATAATCATGCTTTAATAGGAAATAGTACCAAAATGAAGAATTTTCACTGCTTAGTGCAGACAGTACTTGGCTCCCCCCCCTTTTTGCTCTAGGTGTTGTAGGCAAACCTACATCTCTTCCACACTGTCCTCAAATGAGAATAAACCCTTTACTGGTGGAGTTATGTGACTACCTTCTGGTAAAAGGTATGCGACACTGTACACTAACATGGACAGCCAGGCAATTGTTTGGGATTTGAAAAGATTAGGGAAAGTTTTTAGTACTTGAGTCAACCCCCACTCCCTAAGGAATGTTAGATTGTATTGGGCAGTGGTCGGAGAAATGAGGGAGAACCAACTGGGACAGCCAGAAAAACCTGACAGCAATTTATTCCCACACTAGAGATGGAGATTTACTTTAACCTTAGATAGGATTATTTTAGCTCACCTTGTCACATTTTGAGAAAAAAAAACAGCTGTCCAAGTTGAAGCTCCTATCCAGTGCTTTAGAAGCTCAGTCATCATCTCCAGGGACCAGTTCTGTGATGTCTTACCTGGAATTAGCACTAACCCAATAGTCAGATGATGGCAGTCTTAGCTGAAAGCGGCAGGAGAAATATGACAGGTCCCTCGTCTTGTTTTGTATAAAAGTTAAAATATTTGTTTACAAATTTAAACCCATTTTCATCATATAAAGGTGCTATTCAGATCACGGAGTGTCACTGTGTCTTGAACAAGCAACTTGTGTTCTGTGTTCATTAAGCATAAGAAGCAATAAATTACATCTGGAGTGAGATCTGACAGATGTTTGGCATGTGGATTATCCACCATCTGTACACTGAAGGCAGCTATTCTATATGTTGGAAATTGTAGCCTCCAAAAAAAGGTGGCTTTATCATACTCTTCCCCCCCGCCCATCCAAAAAAAAAAAACGAACTATTTATCTAGACAGGCTAGATAAAAGATGTCTATTAGCTGTGAAATCTTCCAGGTACTGAGCCATGGCTTAGCATATCTGCCAGCAGAGCGGCCATCTTTAGTGTTGGAAGAAAACAGTCTGACTATATACCTATACTGTGTTTGTGTTGTTAATTTTTGTTTATTATTCCAAAAGAGGACAGGGAATTCACCCTTCTCTCTTTGGATTTAGTCAACTTCAGGCAAACTTTGTTCTGGACAAAAAGGAGAACAGGCTGTTAAAAGGTACAAGGTATATATATATATATATATATATATATATATATATATATATATTTTTTTTTTTTTTAACAAGGTTGGGCTTTTGGAAGGATGTGAGCTAACGAAAGATAAGTGGAAAATTTTCACTATAACAGTGAGGTTCGTTTACTAAAACTGGAGAGTGCAAAATCTGGTGCAGCTGTGCATAGAAAGCTTAAAGTGGTTGTAAATGTTTAATTTAAAAAAGCAACAATGCCTATACTCACCTGCTCTGTGCAATGGCTTTGCACAGAGCAACCCTGATCCTCTTCTTCTGGAGTCCCCCGTTGGCACTACAGGCCCCTCATCTTCATCAGGTACTCATGGAAAGCCGATTTCCATGGGGGCACCCGTGCAGGCTTGCTATCGGGTCCTGCTGCTTCATCCATTGACTTAGACAGCTGGACTTGGCCCTGCCCCTGAGGTGACAGCTTTTGATTGACAGCAGCGGGAGCCAATGTCTCCTGCTGCTATCAATCTGTTCAATGAGGAGAGCGACAGCATCTGGCACCGCTGCCCTCGTGCACATCGCTGGATTGGATTGGGCTCAGGTAAGAAAAAAAAAAAAAAAAAGGGAGGGGGGGGAGAGCTGCAGCACACAAGGTTTTTCACCCTAATGCACAATACATTAAGCCTTTACAACCACTTTAAATGAACAAGCTGAAGTTAGCGGATTGGCTACCAAGCACAGCTGCATGAGATTTTGCTCACAATGGGGTTAACAGTTATGGGTGACTGTGGATGTTGGCAGTTTAGGACATTTTATATGCTGCAGTTCCACACAAGAGCGTGGCTGTCATGGAAATCACTGATCTCTTGACAGTAATGGATCTTTGTGTCTGAAAAGCTTAGCTGTGACACTTCTGCAAGGAGGGAGGTTATGTCCTATCCAAAACTTCAACAAACAGAAGTCCCTTCCCCAATACTCAGCTTTGTCTGTTACTGCACGATGATCAACAATCTCTGTGCAAATGCTACACTTATCTAGGTCTGGCCATACATTAATAGATTTTCTTTCCCTCAACCACGGGATGAAAGAAAGAAAATCACTCAATTCCCACATCAACACAGTGTTGGTGGGGGAATCCCTCCTGTGGCGCTATTGTATTCCCCACTGTCAAAATACAATGATTACTGCTGCTGGCGGCAGTAATCTCATGGGGGGGAATGCTGGTTGTACTGCAGTCGATCGATAGAGCGACTGAAGTACAACCAGTCTGCTCATAGATTGATCGAAACGTAACTGGTTCCTACTGAACCAACTGAATTTAGATCTGTCTGGGTCCGACTTAACTTTCAATGTACAACTAGGGAAAGGGAAGATCCTGAGGAAATATTGCTAGTGTGCAAACATTGGATTTATATTCAAACATATACAACCTCTGCTATACTACTCTCAGATATATAATTACTTCATTAGCTACAAATCGGAGGAAACATTGGACTAAAATAAACTTTATTAATTCAAAAGACAACAAATATTTTAAAAGTGATGTTCTTCCAGTCAGCATTCTGCCATTTCAAAAGGAAACGGAGACCAACCTCTTTACCAAGAACTCCAATCTAATTGTAAAGCTGTACATACTGTATTTTTAAAATGGTTTACTGTGTAAAAATACACTTTTACTTTGCATTGGGATACAATGAGGAGAAAGAGTGGCCATAGACAGGAACAAAAAAAAAAAAAAATGAAACTCTTGTGCATGTACCTGACAGTTATGTAGACAACTTTCTGTAAACTAAAAGGTTGTATTTTGTTTCCCAAAAATAATAATTTTATGTAATGTGGCCATATTGTTAGGTACATGCTCTGCTTAATGGAGTTGGTGTAAAAACCTTGAAGTTAAACAGAATGTAGAATAAGAACAAGATGGTTGCCAACTGGTACCGGACCGGCTGAAATTGGCTTAGTGACTTGACTCACTCTGGCCTGGACATGAATCAATGAAGTGTGACCTCTGGTGACCGAATACTCTAGATATAAAGAATATATATTTTCTAATGTAAACCTCATATGATGGAAGAACACAGGATAGTCCAAGTGACATCTCTGGTATAACTTTTCAGCTTTCATATTATTCACTTACTTGCACCATATGGCAGCAATGGCAATAGATGCATGAAGCATGTGGATAGGGAAGGAGGGCTGTGTATTCCTGGAATGGTCACCTGTGTTCTTTTATAGTTCATCTCCAAAACAGGTCATCAATGAAATCCCCTGTGAAGTGCCTTATTTTTCACCATTTTAAACTTGCTAATAAATACTCTGGCGAATGGAGCCTCCACGAGAAACTGGTAAGTCTTTATGTTGGTTGAAGGTGGTTCGGCGGCCACCACCTGGGTAGCGAGCTGTAGGGAGGAGTGGCTGGGGATCAGGTGAGGAGAACTCTTCGCAACGTAGTCCACAAGCCGGCTGTACTGCTGTTCAGATAGACGCTCTCTGGTACCATCAGGCTGGAAAAGGTGCAAAATAAAACCCTTTCAGTTATCACATCATACACAACATGAATTTCTGGAAAATGGAGACTCAAGACAAGCTTCGCATAGAACTTACTGGACAGAAATATAAGACATTTATGGACTTGTCTTTGAAGGTTAATGCTCCAGTGAAGCTTGCACCTTCAATTGACATGTAGACAATGGCAGCTGCTAGCACACCAAGTTCCCAATGGTAGCAGCAAGCATACCAGGTTCCCAAAGGGATTTCATCAGGTGCCTAATTGAGACAAGGCTAAAAGCAGCCTTCACCGAACGAGAAAGCTGCCCGTAGATGGACGAAATTCGGCTGGCTCAGTGGGCATCAGCCAAATTTTGATCCTTCTATGGCTGATCAAAAAGAACTGAATCATCTATGGCCAGCCTTAGCACCATGTCCGATGGGCAATTCTGCTGCTGGTGACATTGGCACAATCACTCTTGCAAGTAAAACTACTAATTGAATTGCTCTCTTGCTGGCCTAGAGCACTTAAAAATTGCACTCGCTGGCAAAGGAGCAGCAAGTTAGTGTCAACTCATTGGTTCAGCTAGCGAAGGAACAAATCCACAAGAATAGTTAAGTATTTTGGTTTGTTGGCAATCATGTTGCTGGTGAATTGTTCCCAGTAGTAAGACTGTTCATCTGGCATGGCTGTTAGGCTGGTATAATGGCCATTCTACTATTTTCAGGTAAGTCCCTATGAAAAGGCGTACACTGTCCTGGAAGTAGTATGCAGCTGAGGGGTCAGGTAATGTCTGTGTACACTTGACTATACTAGTTTAGACGTAAGCATAGGAAGGCAGCAGTGTGCAGTTGCTAATTTCAAGTCAAGTAAAAACAGTTTTCAGTCACTAGTGATTCTGTTTACATGTTCAGAGCTGAACCCATAGCACAGAGATGGTGGAAAGATACATTTTGTTGCACATTATGACCCGGGTAAGAAAGGGTCAATACTGGCACAACATAATTGCTGAAGTTACACTACAGTTGGCCATACTGTAGAGGTAAATAATCATAAATGTTTGCCAGACAGCTCACTGGGATTATAAAGCCCCTCCAGCTCACAAGCACACCAGATTGAGCCCCATTTGCTGTACATTTGCCTTTAGCATTCTTCAATTGGCCATCCAGAGCTCAGGAACATTTGCCGTATAAATATATAATTTACAGTATCTCACAAAAGTGAGTACACCCCTCACATTTTTGTAAATATTTTGTTCTCTCTTTTCATGTGACAACACTGAAGAAATGACACTTTGTTATACGAGCTGTACACTTAATGCTTTACATTGTAGCAGTGTAAATTTGCTGTCCCCTGAAAATAACTCAACACACAGCCATTAATGTCTAAACCACTGGCAACAAAAATGAGTACAGCCCTAAGTGAAAATGTCCAAATTGGGCCAAATTAGCCATTTTCCCTCCCTGGTGTCATGTGACTCATTAGTGTTACAAGGTCTCAGGTGTGAATGGGGAGCAGGTGTGTTAAATTTGGTGTTATCGCTCTCACTCTCTCATACTGGTCACTGGAAGTTCAACATGGCACCTCATGGCAAAGAACTCTGAGGATCTGAAAAAATAGAATTGTTGCTCTACATAAAGATGGCCTAGGCTATAAGAAGATTGTCAAGACCCTGAAACTGAGCTGCAGCACGGTGGCCAAGACCATACAGCGGTTTAACAGGACAGGTTCCACTCAGGACAGGCCATCCCATGGTCGACCAAAGAAGTTGAGTAAACGTGCTCAGCGTCATATTCAGAGGTTGTCTTTGGGAAATAGATGTATGAGTGCTGCTAGCATTGCTGCAGAGTTTGATGGGGTGGGGGGGGGGTCAGCCTGTCAGTGCTCAGACCATATGCCGCACACTGCATCAAATTGGTCTGCATGGCTGTTGTCCCAGAAGGAAGCCTCTTCTAAAGATGATGCAAACGAAGTTTGCTGAAGACAAGCAGACTAAGGACATGGATTACTGGAACCATGGGCTGTGGTCTGATGAGACCAAGATAAATGTATTTGGTTCAGATGGTGTCAAGTGTGTGTGGCAGCAACCAGGTGAGGAGTACAAAGACAATTGTGTGTTGCCTACAGTCAAGCATGGTGGTGGGAGTGTCATTGTCTGGGGCGGCATGAGTGCTACCGGCCTTGGGGAGCTACAGTTCAATGAGGGAACCGTGAATGCCAGCATGTAATGTGACATACTGAAGCAGAGCGTTATCCCCTCCCTTCGGAGACTGGGCAGCAGGGCAGTATTCCAAAATGATAATGACCCCAAACACACCTCCAAGATGACCACTGCCTTGCTTTAGAAGCTGAAGGTAAAGGTGATGGACTGGCCAAGCATGTCTCCAGACTTAAATCCTACTGAGCATCTGTGGGGCATCCTCAAACGGAAGGTGGAGGAGCGCAAGGTCTCTAACATCCACCAGCTTCATGATGTCGTCATGGGGGAGTGGAAGAGGACTCCAGTGGCAACCTGTGAAGCTCTGGTGAACTCCATGCCCAAGAGGTTTAAAGCAGTGCTGGAAAATAATGGTGGCCACAAAAAATATTGACACTTTAGGCCCAATTTGGACATTTTCACTTAGGGGTGTACTCACTTTTGTTGCCAGCGGTTTAGACATTAATGGCTGTGTGTTGAGTTATTTTGAGGGGACAGCAAATTTACACTGTTATACAAACTGTACACTCACTACTTTACATTGTAGCAAAGTGTAATTTCTTCAGTATTATCACATGAAAAGATAGAATAAAATATTTACAGATGTGTGAGGGGTGTACTCACTTTTGTGAGATACTGTAGGTCAGTGGTTCTCAACTCCTGTCCTCAGGACCCACTAACAGGCCAGGTTTGCAGGATAACTGAAATACATCACAGGTGATATCATTTGCTGCTCAGTGATTGCAGTATTCTAGTCTGCACCTCCCCAAGGTAATACTTAAAATCTGGCCTGTTGGTGGGTCCTGAGGACCGGAGACGAGAACCACTGCTGTAGGTGAACAATACAACCTGCCAAGTGTAATTTGCTTCACACTTACACTTTTTAAAGATCGTGAATCACTAATTGTATAAAAACTTATTATGGAGTAAACACACTGTAAGTTGTTCCTGTGTATTGGTCACCATTTCCTGTAAGCCCGGGTACTAAGGTTGTCACTTACCTCTGTGTCACTGGTAACAGGCTGCTGTTTGAGCTGCACTACGAGGGAGTTCTCAGAGCCGTGTTCCTCCATACAATCTATTTCAGTGATGGGAAAGGCCTGCTGCTGGGTGTCCTCACTGATACTGACCACAAACAGAACTTCTGAAGTCAGCAGCAGGCAGCCAGCATACTCCTGTCCAGAGCCGCTGACAATGATGACATCCAGCGCCATGTGCAGCTCCGGCCGACCCAAGGACTGCAGCATTTTCCTGTAGGGCAGAATGGCAAATCTATTAGCACCAATTCAGACACTTCTATCTTCATTACCAAGTTTATTCAATAAGGAAAATAATAATATTCAAATGTTGTCTCTCACAGCAATTAAACCTGACTGATTCTGGAAACTCGCGGAGAATGAGCATAAGGCATTGGATCTATGGTTGTTTTTAATCCATTATCGGGTAAAAATAACTTGATTTATGAGGCACAGTGCTCCTGCTATGGTGGCTCACGCACACCAGGGGGCCTCAGCAAACACTCTGGAAAGAATCCAAAATATCTATGAGCACAAAGTGATCACCACATCACTTTTCAAAGCCCAAAAGTTCAAATGTATCAGTCCATCAGGGGATGCCATAAGATGCAACAGCCAACATGTTTCAGGGGTTGCACACACTTCCCTTCATCAGGGCTGGAGAACACAGCAGGACATGCAATGTATAAAAAAAATGATAGAATTGATTATTCTACTGTTAAAGTACAGTATGGTTAAGATGCAAAAAAGTGTGTAGTGTTTGGCTACACGGTAGGGTAGGGGATTCACTAAAACATTTACTCCACTTCTATGGCAGTATGACCCTTTAAAAAGTCCTGCACCAGATTCAGAGAAGCCCTTCTGCCAGTTTAGGAAATATGACAGATTCAGGTAGTTCTTAATAGCAACACTTTTATAATGGCTGCACTAAATTCCAAAATAATTACCTCAATTTTGTGGATAATGAAACCGTAGGCAATTAAAACCAACTCTAATTTGGTGACAGAGTGCCTATCTCTGTACGTTACTGTATAGAAAAGTGGTATTTTTTGCCGTCACTACATTCTCCCCACCTCTCACTGGTTGTCAAAAGTGCAGTGGGTTTCAAAGTTTCCTAGCAACCCGTGAAGCTGAACGTGGGTGAAGCTTGATGGGGAAGCTGAGGGACTAGTCCTCCATCGGGTCCACTCTCTCCTTGTGATTGACAACAGAGGTATTCCATGGCCAAGAGTGGGCTTTCTATTCACTATGAAATAAGCCTACTGCCTGCTGTCAATCACAAGGGAAGCAAACCTGATGGGGAATTAGTCCTTCAGCTTCCCCATCAGCCTCCACCCAAACCAGCTACAAACCTGCTTGGCCGCTGCCTGTCTGTGTGACTGCTGCAGCAGCAAGGAGGGAGCCCAGCTGCACTGAGCATGGACTGCGCCATAGAGGCACGATATTGTTTGAAAAAGTGTCAGACACTCTTTATGAATTCCCCAGTATGCTCATAAGAATCTGTATAAATATCGTCATAAAAATACACTACTGTATGATTACATTTGAATACCATCTAAAAAAAAGTATTAAAACATGTCCACATAATAAATCCAATTAAATAGTATCATGATGTTGATTTATGTGGAAGGCCAGAAGACCAGCTATAGTTTTTACAGTATAATAAAATATATTGTATAAAAAAAACTCACAGTTATGTCTATAAAGTGATGAGATGGATAAATCAATCATTTAACAAGACATTCAGGATGTTTTTTCATCCAACCCCCAGCACATGTTGCTGTTACACCTTGTCTCATCCCAATTAAAGACTGATACATCTAAACCAGTGTTTCTCAACCTTTTTTCAATCAAGGGACCCTTTAAAATTCTGCACAGCATTCTAAAATATAATAAACTAAACTAATAGCTTTACAGAACACAGGAACATCTATGTATGCAAGACACCCAACATTGAAGGTGACTTATTCTTCCTAAGCATATACAGGCGGTCCCCGGGGTACAAACAAGATAGGGACTGTTGGCGGACATATACGAATCCTTCTTATTCAGTGGAAGTTACAACCCACAGAACGTATGTATCTACAAGGACACAAGACATTTCGATAATCAAATCAAATAATATAAAATCTTACGACACGTCTTAAAATTTCCCAGGGAACTAACTTTTTTCCAACTCTTTGTGACCAAATCTACATAGTCAGAAATTAACCCTACTCTGTTCCACATTGTCGTTGTACACGACCCCCAACCTACTTTTTTGTAGGACTTACAGAACAATTTACTAACTAAATAGGTAGAGTAGTGAAATATCTGTATTGACACTCAAAAAAAATAT
>BLSH010418433.1:1094744-1109627 GCA_018402905.1 Glandirana rugosa | reverse complement strand
AAAAAGACTGATTTTAGACTCTGAAAATTGGTGTGGTGCTCACTGAGCTTCTAGGAGCACAGACATCTCATTGGTTTCCACTGGTTCTCTGCAACTTGTAAATTTGCTTGTTAAGAGTTAAGTCTTTCATTCATATAAACTCAGTCCACTCAAAACTAATTTCTAAAACTATCAATTTTAGGCGGATGATGGAAAGTCAAACCATCTGACGGTTTCTTATATTGCTGCTCTGAATTTCTGGACCTGCACACCCACTGTGCCCATTTAGGGGGGTTCCTACAATCCCTGATATATCTTTTATGTATTTTACAATATTGAGAATGTAACAGGAGGAGTTGGAACACCCAAAGGTGTAAGGAACAGACGTGGGAACTACGTCAGGAAGGTCCCACTATTGGAGTATCCAAGACATGCACAGCACCTTGAAAAAGTATTAATACCCCTTGAAATTGTCCACATTTTGTCATGTTGCAACCAAAAACATGTATGCATTTTATTAAGAATTTATGAGATGGACCAACACAAAGTGGCACATAATTGTGAAGTGGAAGGAAAATGATAAATGGTTTTCCAATTTTATTTACAGTAAAATAACTGAAAAGTGTGGCGTGCATTTGTATTCAGCCCCCTTTACTCTGATATCCCTAACTAAAATCTAGTGGAACCAATTGCCTTCAGAAGTCAGCTAATTCGTAAATAGAATCCACCTGTGTGTAATTTAATCTCAGTATAAATACAACTGTTCTGTGAAGCCCTCAGAGGTTCGTTAGAGGACCTTAGTCAACAAACAGCATCATGAAGGCCAAGGAACACACCAGAGAGGTCAGGGATAAAGTTGTGGAGACGTTTAAAGCAGGGTTAGGTTATAAAAAATATCCCAAGCTTTGTGCATCTTACAGAGCAATGTTCAATCCATCATCCTAAAATGGAAAGAGTGTGGCAGAACTGCATACCTACCAAGACATGGCCGTCCACCTCAACTGACAGGCCGGGCAAGGAGAGCATTCATCAGAGAAGGAGCCAAGAGGCCCATGGTAATTCTGGAGGAGCTGCAGAGATCCACAGCTCAGATGGGAGAATCTGTCCACAGGACAACTATTAGTCGTGCACTCCACAAATCTGATCTTTATGGAAGAGTGGCAAGAAGAAAGTCATTGTTGAAAGAAAGCCATAAGAAGTCCTGTTTGCAGTTTGCGAGAAACCATCTGGGGGACAAATCAAACATGGAAGAAGGTGCTCTGGTCAGATGAGACCAAAATTTAACTTTTTGGTCTAAAAGCAAAACGCTATGTGTGGCGGAAAACTAACACTGCACATCACCCTGAACACACCATCCCCACCGTGAAACATGGTGGTGGCAGCATTGCATCATGTTATGGGGATGCTTTTCTTCAGCAGGGACAAGGAAGCTGGTCAGAGTTGATGGGAAGATGGATGGAGCCAAATACAGGGCAATCTTAGAAGAAAACCTGTTAGAGTTTGCAAAAGACTTGAGACTGGGGTGGAGGTTCAAATTCCAGCAGGGCAACAACCCTAAACATACAGCCAGAGCTACGATGGAATGGTTTAGATCAAAGCATATTCATGTGTTAGAATGGCCCAGTCAAAGTCCAGACCTAAATCCAATTGAGAATCTGTGGCAAGACTTGAAAATTGCTGTTCACAGACGCTCTCCATCCAATCTGACAGAGTTTGAGATACTTTGCAAAGAAGAATGGGCAAAAATGTCCTCTCTAGATGTGCAAAGCTGGTAGAGACTTCCCCAAAAAGACTTGCAGCTGTAATTGCAGGGAAAGGAGGTTCTACAAAGTATTGACTCAGGGGGGCTGAATACAAATGCACGCCACACTTTTCACATATTTATTTGGAAAACATTTGGAAAACCATTTATCATTTTCCTTCCACGTCACAATTATGAGCCACTTTGTGTCGGTCTATCACATAAACTCCCAATAAAATACATTTCTGTTTTTCGATGTAACACAACAAAATGTGGAAAAATTCAAGAGGTATGAATTCTTTTTCAATGCACTGTATAAAGCTGGGGGATGACTTTGGACCACCATAGACTGTTCTTATCTCGGCTGGTTCAGCAGGAACCAGCCGAGATTTAAACCATGTATGGACAGGCTGAATGTAGCAAGTTGATTGATCATTCAACTTGGGTACACAACCAGCCTGACAAATTTTACGTGCAATAATTACTAGCGATAATCATAGTCTTCTACCGGCAGAGACGGCTGCACCCCCCCGCCGGGAGTATATAATGTCTCAGTAGGAGAGACACCCCTGTCGGCACTGTCTGTGTTGATGGGGGAATCGTGCAAGTTTTTTTCCTGCAACCCGTGGCTGCAGGAAAGAAATTCACACCATCTATGGCCAGCCATAAATGTCCCTTTTGAGTAGACTGACTTTTTCAATACAAATTCTTTGGAAGATAAAACAGGTCCCTTCTATGGATTTTTTCTTTGTATTTAGGTGTGTGCCTGGAGTCCATCTTTATTATTGTGATTTTACAACTAATTATGCATTACAATGATGTCAGCTCTTTGCACAAAGTGTATGTCAAGCAAAAACCTCTTTCTGCCTGTGTCCGTTGCAGCTTTCAACCGCTTCCTGTCGGGGAAAAAACATTTGTTAACAGGACAGGAAGTACAGGGAAATCTCTCCAACTGAGCCCTGGATGGAAGAAAAAACCAAACAGGGACTCAAATCCTCCCCATTTTGTCCAGAACTAGAAATAACGTTTTTGGCTTGACATACACATTGATATAACACAATTATAGCATGTAATGCTGAGCATGCCAGTTTTAGCTATTCATACAGTTCAGTCTATGATACAGTAGAATTGTCTCTGTGCTGTGTACTGGTGATCATGTACTATGTAGTAGACATACATGGCAGATGAAATCTAACAATTTCCCAATAATCAGATCTCCTTGTATATGAGAAGTGCCAAAGCATTGTGAACTCTCCACCAATATGGATGTGAAGAATACAGGGCATTTAAATTGTCATAGAACAATTTATAGGAATCCAAGGACACAAGCATGCAAGGGGCTATATAGTGTATGGCAAGCAGGAGGATTTCATGATGCAAAGACAAGGCAGCGGAGGTGAGAAAGGCACGTTCATTTGGTGTGTGAGGGTACAAGACTATACACAGTAAAGGACATTACCAGACATATTTCAAATGACTGTTGGCTGCTTGGTGTGATTGCAGGTCATCGGGTTGGTATCTTTGTTTGGGAAGCTGGGAAAGGCCAGCGCCATGTAGTATCCCTGTAACAGAAACCAACAGACTGATTAATGCAGTGTGTACACACATCAGAGAGCAGTGGTACTGTGCAGTACACAATAGTAACCAATCAGAATCAGTAAAGACAGTACTGCTGCATAGGGGCTATAAGGTCATTCCTACATCACAGTTTTGTACATGTGTTTCTTTCTGATGAATTGTTAGTACTATTTAAAGTGTTACAAAACCCAGGACCCTGCATTCACTATATCTGGTCTCCCACAGAAAATGGAAATGCAATTATTTTAGTAAATATAAACTGCTAAATACCTTTTCTAATTAGCAGTATGTAGCAGTCTTGTGACGATCAGAGTCTGGTTAAAGCTCGTATGAGGAGTTTTCATTCTCCTCTGACTATCCTATGAGGCTGCAGGACCAGGGCTGCAGTTTAAAATCATGGGGGCCCCATACAGCCTACCTGACAGGGCCCCCCATCCCATCCACAAGCGACAGATTTATCAGTCCCTTTCTCTGCAGCCTCAGCTTCACATATGGATGAACAGGAAATGCTCAGAGGCTTCCTGCTCATTGTCAAACAAGCATAGTGAACAAAGTCTACTTTGCTTCAGTGATGAATATATACAGGAGTGATTGGTTCCGATTGCTCATTGTGTTAATTCAGCAAAGGAAGGGGCCAATAAATTACATATTTACAGGTCCCTTCCCCTGTTCTCCATCCTGAAACATCCCCCTGTGTGCCCATAGCAGCTTCCAGCAGGAGAGAAGAGGAGGGAAGTCGGGAGCATTGTGGGGGAAAGGGGCACATGGGGGGCCCGGACAGAAAATGGAAGGGGCACATGTGCTAGAACCAATCCCCCTGCAGTGCAGCCGGAGGGAGAAAGAGAAGGAGAAGCTGGCAGTGCTGCAGGGGAGAGGCAGAAGAGGATTGGTGTTTGCAATAAGACAGCATAGGCGGCCCTCTTACTCGGCCGTGGCCCCGCTTTTGAACTGATGGGTCCCAGGCCCAGTACAGGAGGGCTGGCTGAACTGCCTTATCAGCGGGTCTCTGTAGGACCCCTGACCCACTGTCTGGAAAGTGCTGATCACATGCACTCTCCCAACTCCCCCCCCCCAAAAAAAATGTAACTCTCTAGCAACGCAGTGTGTCCCCAAGGCTCTGTTCTATCAGTAGATGGATTGGGGACAGTGGAAGAAGGAGAGGACCAGAGAAGACAGGATTAAACCGCCGTTTTACACAATGTGGAGGATTAACCCCTTAGGTTCCACAGTGAGTATAGCAAGCATGCTTTACTGCATATACAGACTGATTTTACTGTAGTGGGTTTAGTAACACTTTCATTTTTCATGTGAATACCTTGAATTTGTCTTAAAAAGGGATCCTGCGAGGTCTAAAAGCATTGGCCAGTGATATCTGTTATTTTATGTGAAGGAAAAGATTCTCACTATACCAAAGTGTCCTTATAGGAACAGTGTCACTGATGGCACTAGACTCTTTCCTGCTTTATCCAAATTAAAATAACGCTTTGGCTGTAGTTGGGCTTTAAAAAATTCCTGGCTTATTCAAAATAACAAAACACAGCGATCATTCAATTTTTCTATTTTACTCATTTACATTGTGCTGACAGATTTACAGAAAACACTGAACTACCTCCCCTACAATCTAATGACTTTCCCTCCCTGTCAGCACTGCCCGATGAGATGCCAACTGGCAGTGCAGAGGTTGTATTCAGGATGACTCTTCTATGTGGGCAGCAATAAGCAGTGCACAGGAGAGGATTACAAGCCTGCATTATCAGCCTCTCTGAAGGCAGCGCTGGCATCTGCTCACCAAGCATAGGGGGGCTGGCAGCAGACAAAACAGCTTGATCTGATGGCACACCCGGAAGTGTCGTATTGCTGTCATTACAACATCACTTGTAAAACCCCATACACACCATCAGAAAATTGTACAAAAAATACCGCTTTTTAAGCGATCGTACGATAATCTGATCATTAGTACACAGCTTTTGCCTGAAATTATTTGAACGGAGAAACACAGAATTTTTTCTCTTTCATTTTTGTTTAATCAGCACCGTTTTCGTCTGAAAATACAATACAAATAGAATAAAAATTCGGAAGTAATGTAATGTATTGTACGAGAATTTTCGTACTTCAGTAACTTCTTCATTTTCGAAAAGAGATTAGCATGCAAAAACAAAAAACGGACGATCATTCGTCCAAACTCATCATCTCATCGTGTGCACCAGGCTTAATTCTGTAAATCCTAAATGGATTGTCTGAAGAGAGGAAGCAGTAATAGGATACGATTCAAACTTTTTATAATAAAGTACTTAAATATAGATATAACATTTGAAATTCTTAGAGAGAGATGAAAAATCTGTCACGCAGTACTATGGAAAGAAACAGAACTTGCACCAGATTTATGTCTGAGTTGGTATTAGGCTGGGTTCAAAATGCAGCGATCTCAGATCGCATATGATTTGGCACCGCACTGCAGTGTGACCACATGCGATCTCTGTGCGATGCAAAATCAGCCATAGAGATTGTATAGCTGAATTCGCATCGCAATCGGAGCAAACTCGCACAGGACCCTTTTTTTTCGCAGGGTCAGAATCGGATCGCATGGTGGTCCACACCATGCGATTCGTCTTCTGTGCGAGTTTGCAGTTCGCAGTGCAATATACGTACTTATTTGGGGGTGTCATTAACATTGTATTGATACTCTCCAGAGTTCGCATATGGCAGTGTGAACTGCCGTTCAGAGACATGCGATGCGGGAACCCGAAGAGAATTCGCAGGGTTCCCGCATCGCTGCAGTGTGAACCGAGGCTAAATGAATCTGTTGCGGAATTGTTCCAGACAGAATTCTTGCTGTGCTCTGACACAATTTACCCCAATAGGGAAGAGGTCTATTTACCTTCACAACTCTAGGCCCCATGCACACAGGATGTTTTTTTGACTGTTTTAGGCCTCATACACACTGACGTTTTTTACCGCCGTGTTTCTTAACTTTTTTTTCAGCTCTTCATGTTATTCAATGGCTCCATACAAACTCTGATGTTTTTGAGCTGTAGATGGTGTAAATCGAACGCAGGACGCACGCGTTCCGAGGCTGTAGCATTATGGCGTTTTTGACGCTGAGCTGGCAAAACGCTCACTAACACACATTAACGCTGTAGCGACATTAACCGGCATTTTTAGCATCGGCAGTTTCAGGTTCAAAAATAGCAGAGGAATGTTTTTTAACAAAACGCGACGTAGTGCTGACGCTCATTAACGCCGATGCAAAACACAGACGAAATCGCGTTTTTGACGTCGATTTTTGCCTGGCGTTGGTTACGATGTTTTGTATTACACCCGTGTGTATGAGGCCTTGCAGCAGCGGTTTTTAGTTGCAGACTTTTTTTCTACAGTCAATAAACCCCCCATCATGTTATCCTATGTGTTCATGCACACATAAGCTGTTATCAACTGTTTTTAGCAGTGACGTTTTTGAGCTGTAAAAAAAACCCAAGACCCAGAGGGTTCTGAGGGATGTTTTTCAGCTGTAAAAACGTTCAAATGCTCAAAAACGCACAAAACCGCAGCTAAACGTCGATCCCCAATGTTTTTGGACGTTTTAGATCAATTGAGGAAAAATAAAAATGCTGGCCCTTTAAAAACACGAAAAACGTGCAAAAATGCCGGTAATATAACGATAATACAGCTGAAAAAAATCACTGATAAGCTACTGACGTTTTTCAGACTTTTTTTTTTAACGTCCTGTGTGCATGAAGCCTTCTCATCTGACCACATCCACACCCCAGAAATGTTTAAAAATTGCCCCAAATCTTGGTGACAGGGTCTCTTTTGGTACATAAATTCTTCTACTAAGGAAAACAAAAAAATTATTATTTTTTTCCTTGTCTTGTCTTTGGCAAAACCTCAATCATGTTGGAAAACAAAAGGTGAGTTCTGGTTACAGGAGTCCATCTGTGCGCAGAGCCTGGGCCTTGGATGCACAGATCCCTGACATGATGTCATTTGTCTGGAAGCAGATCCTGCAGCGTGTAGCTAATTCCTTCCCTGTTAAAATGCAATGGCGATGCACTTAACCCTCATGATCTTGCATTAGCTCAAATCCCAAAAATGACTGTTTGAAAGCCAACTTATATTAGCAATTAGAGGAAACCTTATACTCTTGAGAGCTCTCCATCCCTGAATGGTATCACACACATCGTTTATACAATTTATACAGGAAAGGGAAAAAAAAAGAAAAAAAAAAAAAGAGAAACCATTCTGAAACGAACGTCCTCTGTTAAAAATAAAATTCTTCTCTATATGTGTCATGGATGGTAAAACTGGAACAACAAACAGTTTGCCTAGATACGGAATTTATAGAGAAGTTACTTAATCCAGCTGTTAAACATTGATACATATAGGTTTACGAGCCCCCCCGAGACGTGCGGTTTCGGTGATGGTGCTCCGAGTGCCAGCAAGCACAGGGCGAACGTAAGAACTATTTAAACATCTCGATGTGGAAAATGGAGAGGCGAGGAAGATGCAACATGTGCGCATTCTGAAAGCTTGTAAAGGTTTAATAAATGAGGCATGGTCATTAGACCGAGAATTAGTGGATTGTAAAACCTTCAGCGATACTATAAAACGCTTTTACGGGGGGTTTGTATGCCCTGGAACGCTAGAGACCAACAATCTGCTCTGCTCAGATGGGATGGAGATTTTTCCACTGCTGAATATACATCCCAGTTCATAAAGATCACAGAGCCGGGGAAAAGTTACATTTCACCGAGGATTTCATGTGCATTAGGGTACATTTTAAAGCAGCAGCCTGAAATCCAATAAGACTCAAAAGTCACCATCTTCAACACCCTAGTTCCATTATCACTGCCTTATACCGTCTGCCATTACATTTTATTACCTGTATTTTTTATGTGGCTATTCAGTAAGAATCTAAGGATATAGTCATTTGGCTTATTTATCTAAAGATATCTGGGTTTATTTCAAGGCAAAATGAAGAGCGTCATAGCGCACAGCAACCCATAGTTTGGTGACCCCCAAAAGCTCCCCATATCCAAATCTTCTGAATGGTCCTTCAAATAAGCCTGGAAAAGTGCAGACCTAAATGCTCACTGGTTCAAGCCACACCCTATTTCTAAGCCCACTGTAACTCCGCCCACATAGAGTGCATCATGGGAGGAAAGCCATGTAAAGTTTACTGCACTGAATACGATAAAAAAGGGATTTGTTTTAAGTACACTTTGTGACTGCCACAATTGTAGTGTATTGTGGGAAAGATTACCAATTCACTGACGGAACGATCAAAACTTGCAGACCGCCCTATAGCTGTTTTATTGCTACAGGGCTGCCACTGTGCGCAGGATAACATATATATATGTGATCCTGTACTTTAAGGTAGGTGGCACAAATGTACACAAACACAACCGCCGATCATCCTGCAGAGAGGCAGAATGGCAGTCTGCTTATGTAAACAAGGCAGATCGCCATTCTGACAAGAAGTAAGGCATGGATTCTGTGTCTCTGCAAATCATGGACATGACTTCCCCTAGTAAAAGCACCTCCCACACAATAATAAAACACTGGCTAGGTGCACAGTTAACCCTTTGATTGCCCCTGATTTTAACCCCTTCCCAGCCAGTGTCATTAGTACAGTGACAGCTATGAGGAAAGATTAGAGGAACTGAATTTATTGAGAAGATTAAGGGGGGGGGGGGATTAAGGGGGGATATGATCAACATGTACAAATACATAAGTGGTCCATATAGTGAACTTTGTGATGACCTTAAAGTGAATAACTCAACACAGAGGACAAGGAGGCACTCTTTATGTCCAAATACGGAAATGTTTCTTCACAGTTAGAGCTGTGAAAATATGGAATAGACTCCCCCCAGAGGTGGTTCTGGCCAGCTCAGTAGAATGCTTTAAAAAAGGCCTGGATTCTTTCCTAAATGTACAAAATATAACTGGGTACTAACATTTATAGGTAAATAATCCAGGGTGAATCCGATTGCCTCTCGGGGGATCAGGAAGGAATTTTTTTCCCCCGTTGTAGCAAATTGGATCCATGCTTTGCTGGGGTTTTTTGCCTTCCTCTGGATCAACTGTGGGTGAAGGATTGTATATGGGATTGTATGGTTATAATTTTTTTTTTTTTTTTACATCCTCCTGCCCATAGGATCGCAGGGAGCTTTGAATCAAGCCTGGCTGAAAAGCTGACAGGTGGACCTGATTTAAAAGCCTGTGTGAAATTAAATCTATAATTTGTCCCAAATACAACTAGAGCAGAAAAATAACAGCTACGGGTAGAAGGATAGAAAGGAGACAATTATGCAAAATTTGGTTTACTAAACATTAACAAAAGGTTAAAAATTACATTTTTTTAGTTGTAAAGTTTATTTAACTGACATCATGTGCAGATCAATGGAAACTTATGTTGACTTCTCGCATAAAAGAACAATGATAAACACACAGTACAAACACGCTATCACAATATTATCTTTAAAAAAAAGTCAGGAAACAATTTTTGCAGGATTCGCTGTCAACTATCCTGAACATTCAGTCTTAAACTAGCTATACACAGGTCAGATTTCAGAAGGAATCAAGCCATGGGTGTCCCTGTCTGCACCACCTGGATCAACAAAAATACAAAATTGGAGGTAAAAAATTGTCAGTTGAACAGTGACTGTATACTAATAGGATGCAGTTACTGTTTGGGTATTCAGGCAGCCGTAGGTGCTGCAGCTGTCTAAAAAACAATAGCCAGTAGGGAAGATTCCTCCATCCACGCTGTTTGTCGTGGATAAGGAAATCACTTGATTTCTCTTGTCCAGCCCACAGGGCCGAATTATAAAAATCTAGCGGTGTGTAGCTAGCCTCACACACAGCTTTACACAACTCCAGAGCTGTGGTGAGGGAAAAGTACCAGGGCGTGCCAGGTATGGCCAAGTTACTTTATTGAAGTATTTTTTGGGGTGCACCCAGTCTATAACTGGCCACCTGTGACTGAATGTCCCTTTTCAGTGGATTTTTCTTTATAAGCATAATAGAAAGAGCTGCATTGTATGGTAATAGGTAGTATTTAATATGACCAAATAACTGTGCTTTTTAGTTGTCTGTCCAGGTATCATATGTGCTGTCAGTTTAGAGAAGAGCTCTGGTACCGATAACCCTTTATCCACGCCCTGGGTTGGTGCTGGTAATCTGCGTGTGTTATCAGGATGGAGTCAGGTGGAAAAATAAGACAGTGGCTGCATCACAGCTTGGAGTGGAACACTGTTATCATAGAGCAATGTCAATCTAAAACTATAAAATAATGTATAAAGGGATCACATGGGCCCTTATGTACTTCTACATATTGTTTGCAGAATTTACTGCATCAGTGTATGCCTATTTTAAACACACTTTTTTGGTCATTCATCATAATAAATTAAGAGAAACTGTCAACATAGGGAAGTTTCATAGCGGAAGTTCCATAGTACAGATATGTTAACAAAGCTGTGGAATACATTTATATGCAACAATTATTTGTTGAATGGGGCTTTTCGATTTACAGAAATGCTACACTGACATTTATTTTTTTTAAATAGCACATGGATGTAATTGGGCTACATAGGAATGCAATGTAATGAGAGAAGCAGTGTGTATTTTAATTCAGGAATTCAAGAAAATGGAAACGGGCACTAAGAATCTATCAAATCTGTAAGTGTGTGTTATGATATTACATCATAACTGTGCTACTGTATAAACTGGTTCATAACTCATAACCGGTTCTAATTAAAAAAAATTGGTGAAAATTAGGTTGCAACTGAATGATCAGTGTCTTCCATGTAGCAACACCTGAGTTTCTTACCATATCCTGTCTGTGACACCAACTCGGCCGCTCCTCCAATCGGCTTGGTAAAGACACCAACGATCCCTTTCCCCACACCGGAGATAACACCTTTGGCTTTGTGTCCAGCTGATGCCTGAGCATCAGAGGTCCTCTGGAAGTTCTGCATGGGCTGGTCTACTATGCCAGCTATCGCTCCTGGAGAAGGAAACACATTGTAAGATTTACATAAGATGGGGAAAAATCCAGGCAGAAACAATTATAGAATTGTGTGATTACATATTTCCTCCAGTTGTACATGACCACTTTAATCATTTCATGGGATTAAGCCCTTGTTAATCAATTTAACACAACTTTGTTCACAATGAGGCACTTGTCAAAAACTAAATGTCAAATACCTAAAGCCCTAACTTCCTATTCAGATTCAGATGGAACAGGGAATGGATAAAACACTAATCAGGTTTTTCTTCTTTTTTTTTGCAGTCTATGGTCCAGTGCAAAGATTTTCTTTTAATTCCTGTCCCATAGACAAATCGGAAAGTGAAAATCTCTTCAAAGTGAAGGAAATCTCTCGATAGCTGATCAAGCGACCCCATCGGAAGATTTCCTCTCTATTCCTGCTCCAGGGACAACTCAAAATTTTGCATTCTCCTTCACTTTTAGTCCCAAAGACAATAGCTACCAAGACAAAGGAGAGAGTGAATCTACCTTAATAGGGAAGCGGACAACAACAATAAAAAGTACTTGACAGGTTTAAAAACCCTTCCTGACTTTAACCAAAACTTTAACAAACTAGCTTAAAGGAGTTGTAAATGCAGAAGGTTTTTTTTTATCGTAATGCAAAAAAACTTTTGTGTGTAGCAGCGCTCCCAGCATCCCCCTAATACTTACCTGAGCCCCTTCTCTCTCCAGCAATGTCCACAAATGTCTAAGCCCTCCGGGACACTCCTCCCGATTGGCTGAGACACAGCAGTGGCACCATTGGCTCCCGCAGCTGTCAAAGTCAGTCAGCCAATCAGGGGAGAGAGGGGGCGGGGCTGGGGCAGGGCTCCATGTCTGAATGGATACACGGAGCTCTGACTCGGCTCGGGTGCCCCCATAAATAGCTGCTAGCTATGGGGGCACTCAATGGGAGGGAGGGGCCAGGAGCAGCAGAGAGGTACCCAAGAAGAGGAGGATCCGGGATGCTCTGTGCAAAACCAACTGCACAGAGGAGGCAAGTATAACATGTTTGTTTTTTGTTGTTTTTTTAAAAATGAGACTTTCCAATCACTCGTTTTTTTTTGTATAGCTTAGCCTTAATGTTTTTTTACTAACTCAGGATTACAGTGAAAGAACACCAGATAACATAGGTGGAGTGAACTTCTGACATCATCCAACTTGTCTGGGGGACGCGAGCAGTATGGAGACCACAGCAGTGTTGTGCCTTCCCACCCTGGAGCCTCCCTTGCTCATCTAGAGCCGCTATTTATAACAAGAATACAATGTAAAGTAAAATACATGAAAGCCTCTTATGACCTAGTAAGTGAGTGGACCGAGGGACTCACAGGCTCACATAAAGATATAGATTATATTGTCAAAAGTATTGGGACACCTGGCTTTACACGCACATGAACTTTAATGTCATCCCAGCCTTAGTCCGTAGGGTTCAATATTGAGTTGGCCCACCCTTTGCAGCTATAACAGCTTCAACTGTTCTGGGAAGGAGGTCCGCAAGGTTTAGGAGTGTCTATGGGAATGTTTGACCATTCTTTCAGAAGTGCATTTGTGAGGTCAGGCACTGATGTTGGACGAGAAGGCCTGGCTCACAGTCTCCGCTCTAATTCATCACAAAGGTGTTCTATTGGGTTGAAGTCAGGACTCTGTGCAGCCCAAAGACACAGATGAGCGAGTTTGGTGTGGAGGAACTTGATTGACCTGCACAGAGTCCTGACCTCAACCTGATAGAACACCTTTGGGATAAATTAGAGCGGAGACTGTGATCCAGGCCTTCTCGTCCAACAGTGCTTGACCTCACAAATGCGCTTCTGCAAGAATGGTCAAACATTCCCATAGACAAACACTCCTAAACCTTGCGGACAGCCTTCCCAGAAGAATTGAAGCTGTTATAGCTGCAAAGGGTGGACCAACTCAATATTGAACCCTACTATCCAAGGCTGGGATGACATTAAAGTTCATGTGTGTGTAAAGACAGGCGTCCAATACTTTGGACAATATAGTGCATCTGCTATGGGTGGACTTTAACCTGAGTAATTCTTATATCAGATTTGGGTGGGAGAGTACAGCTATGTGCAATCTAGTGTATCTGAAAAAAAGCAGAACTAAACATATAAAGACAATTACATATAGAGCTTGCTAATGTATTAAAGTAAACTGGACTTTGCTTAGCAAAATTGGAGGACAGAAAGGCATGTTGCCCTCATCATCCTATAAACTGCTGGTGTCAGTTTTTTTTAACTGTATTAGGCTACATTCACACAGCTGCACACGGGCGGTCACCGGCAAGTATCAGCAGATTCTTGCCAGTGGTCCTAAATGCTGCATTCAGACACGGTGTGCAAAAAGCAGCAGTAGCCAGTGGCAGCTTTCAGATTGCTACTCCATATAGATTGGGGGGTCAGCAACCTGTAGATCATGATCTACCAGTAGATCGCGGAATGGGCTTTCTGATCCGCCATCCCAGAGCATAAAACAGAGTGCAATGCAGAGGGACTACTTGTAAAGTTGGAGTTGTAGTAGGGAGGAAGAGCCGTATAAGCCGATCCCTCCTCTGCAGTGCTGGCTCCTGTGCCATGCAGAGTGATACCAACTACACTCCATCTCTTATCCCGGCCAGCAGTCTCCAGAGTGGTGCCAGCAGGAGCAAAGAAGAGATCTTCAGGTCAGTGTAAAGCAATACACTGAGCATAATAGTATAGGGCTGCTTTCACACTGATGTGCCGCGAGTGCACTGCAGTGTACCTGCAGCCTTTCTGCGGGTTTGCTGCGCTTAGCCATAGACTTTTATTATATCCTGTGGGTTTGGTGCACTTTCTGAATGCAGACGTTTTGGTGCACTTTCAAGAAGTGCACCACACCTGCAAGATATAATAGAACTCTCTGGCAAAGCGCATCAAATCTTGGAAATTCACAAATGCACTGGGCTGCACCCACGGTACAGATAAACCGCAGCACATCTGTGTGAAAGCAGCCTTAGAGGGGGGCTCAGAAAAGTAAGAGTTAATTTACATTCGCAGATTGGGGGGTGTTTTTTACCACCCCCAGCCCCAACTGCACCCCCTTTAGCTGCAGTGGCCAGGGGTGTACATATCTCAGCCCCAACAGGAGTTATACGCCCTGTCATTGTTGGTGGAGAACCGCAGTGTGAATGAGCCCTAAGGGCACCGCTGCGGAATGCAACTAAGGGCTCACAAGTGCAGCAGGCACTGCTGCTCCTCTGAAAAGCAATCCGAGTGTGTTTGACAGATGGAGAGGTGGCAATATGTTGCCTCCTCACCACCTGTTTTAAACTCATAATTGTCATGCAATTGCCAAGTGTCCCAATGGACACTACTCTGTACTCCTACTACTGGACCTTTTCGGCTGCCTTTGATACTGTCGACCACCCCCTCCTCAAAAAAAAACTTTACTCTCTCGGTCTCCGTGACTGTGTTCTTCAGTGGCTCTCGTCCTACCTATCCCATTGCACCTTCAGCGTAACGTACAATTCTACCTCCTCCTCTCCTCTTCCCTTCTCTGTTGGGGTCCACACTCGGGAATCAACGTAAGGCGTCGCCAC
>BLSH010418433.1:1062009-1078631 GCA_018402905.1 Glandirana rugosa | reverse complement strand
GCCAAGCTGGTGGCCAGGTTAGTGAGAGAGGTGAGTGTACCTAGATGATAGAGAGCGCCAGTCACATAAAACTCTTGGCATGCAAGATTTAAAAATGTACAACAGGATGTTCTAAGGCGTATTTAATAAATAAATAACATGCTCTGTGCAATGTAAGCTAATCAAAAGCATTTTGTTTTGAGCTAAAGAAAACCACACGCACAAATGACATTGTGTGATATTCTTTAAAGTGCACCTGTGTTTGAATAATGAAAACCTGCAAGCCACAGGCGCAGGGTCTGGGTAGATAATTCCTCAATTTTATGCCAACCATCTGAGCACCACATGTCATAATCAGCCTGTGAAGAAGTTTGTTAATGAGTTTTCACACCAGACTGATTGCTATCGCACAAAGAGATTTTCCAACACACTGTAAAATCTTATTGCAAATGACATCAAATTTTTCCCATTCAGTGAAGGAAAGGAAATTAAAGAGGAACTGAACTCATGATGAGCCCCAAAAAAAAAGGCAGCTACCGAAAAAAAGGCAGGTAGAGGGCAAAGAACTAGTCAGCAGTACTGCCTGTGGGCTCCCTTTAGCCGATCTTTTATTATTACTGACATACCATACCTTGATTTGTGTTGAGATGGCCATCTTGGTAAAGGCAGGGCAGGGCTTTGCTTCCTCATGCTGGAGCCTCCAGCAACAAGAACATAGAGCAGCACAGCAGTGAAATCACCATCTCTTGCTCAAAATCTCCTGATACTGTCAGTCAGAGGCAGCAGTGCCTTAGATCTCACACTGCAGATATACAGTTACGAGGCTATAGGCATAGGAGCGCCTAGGCACACTCACATACCAGGAAACACACTTCAATTTTCAAAAGGAATTCCAAACAAAAAGGTACATTGTTTAGAGAAATACTTAGGCACAAATAACATTTTTCAATGCTTTCTATAACATAACAACAATTCACTTTTTGAGTTCTGTTTCAACTTTAAGCTTTTGCCATGCGTGCAGCACGCTCATCCATTAACACATCCAAATTCAGCAGCATTTAAACTGATCATCTAAGTTTTTCTCTTACTAAAACATGGGGATGAACACAGGGGCAGCTCTACTTCAACTGCTGATCCATCAATATACAGGCTATACAATGGATATAAAAAGTCTACACATCCCTGTTAAAATGTCAGGTTTCTGTGATGTAAAAAAATGAGACAAAGATAAAAAATTTCAGAACTTTTTCCACCTTTAATGTGATCTATAAACTGTACATCTGAAATCTTTTGGGTGGAGGGAAGTAAAAAATAAAATAATTTGGTTGCATAAGTGTGCACACCCTTAAACTAATACTTTGTTGAAGCACCTTTTGATTTTATTACAGCACTCAGTCTTTTTGGTTATGAGTCTATCAGCATGGCACATCTTGACTTGGCAATATTTGCCCACTGTTCTTTGCAAAAACACTCCAAATCTGTCAGATTGCAAGGACATCTCCTGTGCACAGCCCTCTTCAGATCACCCCACAGATTTTCAATCGCATTCAGGTCTAGGCTCTGGCTAGGCCATTCCAAAACTTTAATCTTCTTCTGGTGAAGCCATTCCTTTGTCGATTTGAATGTATGCTTTGGGTCGTTGTCATGCTGAAAGATGAAGTTCCTCTTCAAGTTCAGCTTTCTAGCAGAAGCCTGAAGTTTTTTTTGCCAATATTGACTGGTATTTGGAACTCTTCATAATTCTCTCTACCTTCACTAAGGCCCCTGTTCCAGCTGAAGAAAACAGCCCCAAAGCATGATGCTGCCACCACCATGCTTCACTGTGGGTATGGTGTTCTTTTGGTGATGTGCAATGTTGTTTTTGCGCCAAACATATCTTTTGGAATTATGGCCAAAAAGTTCAACCTTGGTTTCATCAGATTATAACACATTTTCCCACATACTTTTGGGAGACTTCAGGTGTGTTTTTGCAAAATCTAGCCGGGCTTGGATGTTTTTCTTAAGAAAAGGCTTCTGTCTTGCCACTCTACCCCATAGCCCAGACATATGAAGAATACGGGAGATTGTTGTCACATGTACCACACAGCCAATACTTGCCAAATATTCCTGCAGCTCCTTTAATGTTGCTGAAGGCCTCTTGGCAGCCTCCCTATTTTGGAGGGACGCCCAGTTCTTGGTAATGTCACTGTTGTGCCATATTTTCTCCACTTTATGATGACTGTCTTCACTGTGTTCCATGGTATACCTAATGCCTTGGAAATTCTTTTGTACCCTTCTCCTGACTGATACCTTTTAACAATGAGATCCCTCTGATGCTTTGGAAGCTCTCTGTAGACCATGGCTTCTGCCAGAAATGTCAGGAAAGACCTACTAGATCAGCTAGACTTTATTTGGGGTTAATCAGAGGCATTTTAAATGATGGCAGGTGTGTACTGACTTCTATTGAACATGAGTTTAAATGTGATTGCTTAATCTGAACACAGCTACATCCCCAGTTATAAGAGGGTGTGCACACTTATGCAAGCACATTATTTTAGTTTTTTTACTTTTACTCCCCCCCCCCCCCCCTAAAAAATTTCAGTTATATTTGTAAATTGAGTTGTACAGTTTATAGGTCACATTAAAGGACGAAAAAGTTCTGAAATTATTTATCTTTGTCTCATTTTTTTTACATCACAGAAACCTGACATTTTAACAGCGGTGTGTAGACTCCACTGTATGTATAGTCTGGAAGTGAGTGATAACATGAAAACCTCAGTATCTGAGACTTTTGTCTTTTAATAATCAAGAAGTTCACCACAAAACTGGTTAATTCACAGGTAAAAGGATAAAACACATTGAAAGTGCAACTCCTAGAAAAAAAAAAAGACTGCAGTTAACCATTTTTGACCCCGTAGACAACAATAAATAACTAAAAATAATGTCACCCTGTAAAAGTTGACTAATAATACTTACCTGTAGCGCCAACCATGCCTCTATTCCAGAGCTATCTTTAGCATCCAACACTTTTGGGTGTGTCAATTATCTGCGTACCCCGCTTTAGCACTGGGGTTTCACCCAAAAGTCGCTATATAACTAGCGTGTCCATCTCAGTAGGGGATGACACAGAAGTGGCAGATGCTGAAGATTCTATGGTCAGTGAAGCTCTGCAAGACAGCAAAGACTGTAAGCAAGGGCAGTAGGACTGGTTAATATTATTACACTTGTTTTTCTTTCTTGATAGTACTTTTATATCTGTATCGCAGTGCTCAAAATGGAAGACAGAGGGGCTCTAGTGCTTTTCACAATGCTGTCAGTCTAACACCAGGGACTTTTACAGGAAAGGAGTACAGGGATGATGTCATCAATGTGCTGTTGGTTCTTTACTGCCCTTGTCAGTGAGGTGTGGTATTTATATATATATAGGCAAATGCCTCCCTGTAAAAATGATGAGTGGAGAGAAATCTGGCTATAGTTTGTAACACTAGTACTGCAGTTCTTTGTGCATGTAGAGCAGGGATATGCAATTAGCGGACCTCCAGATGTTGCAGAACTACAAGTCCCATGAGGCATAGCAAGACTCTGAAGGACACAAGCATAACACCCAGAGGCAGAGGCATGATGGGACTTTTGCAACAGCTGGAGGTCCGCTAATTGCATATCCCTGATGTAGAGGGTCTCCTTGTAGCAGGTTGTCTATCCAGTTTTTGCCAAATTTTCCGTGATAAAAGGTCTTAGACCCAAACGTCACCACCATTCCGGTTCACATTTCTTGTACACAGGACCTCATCAGGAAACAACCATATATACACACATGAGAGGCCCCCTCTGCTTCCGATGGTTCCAGGCCTAGTCTAGGGGAGGGGTTTTGCTGTACTAGCAGGCCCACATGACACTGGGGTCCCAGGTTGCTTCCGCCAAACAGATCACCACCCGTTTCCTGACTGGAACTGGTCTCCTTGTCTCTGGGTTCCAGGTATATGCTTACCCTCCATTCCCATAGGAATAAGAAGAGACTAAGTCAGACTCCAGCAAAGTTCAGTATTAACTTTAACTTTTACTCCACCTTTTGCCAATGTCCAGATCCATTGGTGTACCAGAGTTCCTCTTCTCTAGTCTATATCCAGCTATTCTGGCAACCTGCACTTGGGAGAAGAAGTTTCCCCTGCACCCGGAAAACAAGTCCAATGGCTCAATGAGGACATGATCAGCTTACATTGTAAGTGATTCTCCCCAAGGGGTAGTACAAAATGGTCTTAACCTCACTGGAGCTTCTCTTGGGCTTGAATGTTAAGTGAATTGGACTGCGTACAAAGGAACCCTTCACTCAGCTCAGGCAGATTGATAGGCATAACAATAGAACTATAAAATCTACAAGCTTTAAAAAACTATAATGTCTCTGTCATACGGAGACTTTAAACATTAACACAAAAAGATGTACATAGAAAATAAAATATGCTGAGTGAAGAACACTTATATTATATTCTCTGACCAGGCCAACCAATCAGATTTCACCAAAATGCAGAAAGAAGAACCTGATTGGCTGCAGTTGGCAGCAAAAAAAAAATACAAAAAAAACAACACATTTGTGCTTTATATATTTGTGATGGTATCCTGGTAATACCTTCACTTCCATCATTTCACCATTCGATGTCAGTGTTTCTGTATATTCCTGTAGGTGTTATGCACAGAACACAAGTTAGGCTGGGACTGTTACACGCTCATTGTGAAGCAGACTCAGGCAGCCTGGGGTAAGATTTCTAACAGCTTGCAGGAATACTGAAATATCTGTAATGTTTTCACATTTATCACGTGCAGAAGGATCTACAGGATGCATCACGTTACTCCTTAGGGGGGTGTCAGCATCCAGATTGCTTTTGGAAGACTCCCATAGAAGATGGATATAAGATGTTTATTAAAGAATAGACTGTGGCTGTGTGTAACATATACCCAGAGAAGCTTAAATTATAAGCGTTATTAAAAGACACAATGTTACTGTACTGGAATGTGGGGGATTCTCCCGATATATGAGAACACATAAATAATAATAATAGTAGAGACGTGATTTATTTATTATTTCTATTACCTGCACACTCAAGGAAATAAAATCTCAGCTCTGGTAAGTTCCAGTAATAATTTAGCATGACGGAATGGATTAGGATTGTTGGACAAGAGAACATGTTCTCTATGTGATTATGTATATATGGATAACCAGCTAAATGAAGGCAGGCTAGAAGTGTATTTAAAGGTAACTAGTCAGGTCAGAAAGATGGGCAGTTCTATTGTTAGCTTCTTTGAAACATGCAATGTTCAGACTTCAGGCAAGTGTCTATGAGTCTTGCTGCTATCATATGCAGTGACAAGAGAAGGCTCAGAACCCCCATATAATAGTCATCTCATAGCAAACCTAAAAGCAACCTTGTCACTTAAAAGGTCACCTGGAAAGGAAGCATTGATACACTTACTTTTCCCACAGCCCATGTATTGAAAAGCCACTGTATCTATCCTGCAAGCATGGAACTGTGGCAGAGTTGCCAACTGTCAGTAAATTTACAAACAGTTTGTAAAATCCATAATTTTTGCATCTGTCCATGAAGGTCCATTACGGATATGCATTCTGGATGTCCATAATTCACGGGCAGATGACAAAATGACGGATTTTACAAACTGTTTGTAAATTTACTTAGAGTTGGCAACGCTGAACTCTGGGATGAGTTGAACATTTGATCCCCATGCCGATTGTTGTGCTTTCTCCCAGCAGCTCGTATGTTCTGTAGTGCTATATGAGTTGGCTGGTGGAACCATCCAGAAGTATAGTGACAGCGGCTGGGGAGAGGAGGAGTGCCAACTTTTCACATACACAGGCCAATGAAAAGGTAGGTATATAAACACTTCTTTTACAGGTGGCCTTTTGGATAAAAGTGACCCTGTGGCGACTGGGTCACTTTAAACTACAACCTGACTCATGTAAACAAGGTTTAAAGCGGGTTGTCTACTGAAAAAAAAAAGAAAAAAAAAAAAAACCTGCAAGGGAAAGGCATAATGAGCTAGTATGCACCGCATACTAGCTCATTATGAAATACCTCAGAACAAAGCTCCCGCAGTGCTGCCTGGTCCCCGCAGGAGGAGGGAACTTCCATCTTCCCTGTGGGGACTCTTCCGGGTTTGCGGCTCTGGCATTGTGAGTGGCCAGAGCTGCGAGACGGCATGCACGCGGGAGCCTATCTTTCCGGCAGACTTTCTGGCAAGGTCCGGAGCTATGCGCCGGCCCATTACTGCGCATGCACCGTGACGTCAGCGGCTGCATGCAAGTGGAATATCTCCTAAACCATGCAGGTTTAGGAGATATTCATTTTGCCTACAAGTAAGTTTTATTATAGACTTACCTGTAGGTAAAAATGCCTTTTGGGGGTAGACAACCGCTTTAAATTAGATAACATCCATTACATAATTTCCAACTTTTCTTTCCAGCAGATGGAGTGCTAAATATTTGCTCCAGACTCCACTGGTATCCAACTCACAGAGTGTGTCAGACAAACAGTAAAATATGCAAGTAAACTAATTTGTTTATAGCTAAAATGTACATGAGAGACTACAGTTCTACAATACAGGCTCCAGCAAGGACTGATGCTTGTAGTTCTATGTAAAGCACCATGGGATGTACTGACATTATATAAACACAATTGAAATAGGACTCTAAGTAACTTCTCAAGTCTGCATGAAGAGATTCTTAACAGGGTCACAGTATGCACCTACAGTATTTATTTTTAGAAAAGCTTCACTTTTATCACTTTAAGGATAAGTTCACCTTTGGGAACATGTTACATGTTACATCCGATTTCTGAGTGGAACATGTAACATATTCCTAAGGCTGCAGCCACACTATCTGACAATGTTTGAAAACAGCGCGGCTATGCGGGGCTCTGCCCAGACTGCCGCATCTATCATACACACAGTTCCGTGTGTCTGAATGAACTACAAGTCCCAACATCCTTAGCGGCTGTCGGCCTGTAGTCATCAATGAACTACCATGGTGCTGTGGAGTGCTGTGATAGTTCATTAAGTCTTTCAGTCAGAGGAGTATCGGCTTACCCATACAGGATATACGGGCAAGCAGATACACGGACAGTGTGCAGGAGACCCGCATGGCATCAATGATCTGCTGATAGCTGGGTGCAATGCTTTACAGGCTCCTGCAACAAAAAATAATAAATGAACATTTTTTACCTGCACAAAATGTGTATTTATTTATTTTTAAATGAACTTTGTCTAGGATGAGTTGAAGCGCGTCAGATGTAATAACACAGTAAATCTTCTGTACCTTTGGAAATGTGCTTGACAAAGGACGTGGTTCCTCTAGAAACGCCACTCACAAAGGCTCCAGGTCCACGGGTGAGGCCTTCATAGGGGAGACGGAAGAAGTCAGCTATACCATTCCCAATACTTCTCACCAGGCTGCCTGGGCTTCCTAGAATTTCCAGAGATCCGACGACCCAACCTAAAGACAGAAGAAGATTCTTATTCCTGTAAACAGAGCATGTGCTATTGCTAAGCAGTTAACATTTGCACAGTCACCTGTATCAAACAGTATTACAGAAGATCGGCTTTACACAGGGCCGGATTAACATAGGGGCTATTGGAGCTGTAGCTCGAGGCCCCTACCTTAAGATAGGCCCAGCCCAGTGAGTCACTAATGCTGCCCAGCCCTGCTCTGTGTGTGTACACGTGATTGATATGTATATTGTGGGCTGTATTGATATGTAAATCGCAGGGTGCATGCAGCATTGATATGTAAATGTCAGGGAGGCAGGCGACATTGATATGTAAATCCTCAGCACCAAGCCCATGATGCTCTTAATCCGGCCCTGGCTTTACGTGAGACAAAATTAAACAAAAAATGGACCCAAACACAGCACTTATATAATTTAGGTCCACAATTCACTAAAGCAAATATCTGATTTGAACTTGTAGGGTCAGTTATGGCTGGATTAGTTCTAGTGAACATTAAGGGGCCCACACACATAAATTATTGCTGTGTATAACTTGTAATCATTAACATATACTATCACTAGACTTTACTACTCAACTACAAGAGTCCTAACCCTCCAACACTGGCACAAGTGTCTCAACTGCTCAGTACTGATCCCACTTGAGGTGATTGTAGTCGTATTAGTAAACTTAGAAAGTACTGTCCATGATACTTTTTTTATTTGCACTAACATACATTTTTTCAAAACAAACTTTCAGGGTACTTCCCCTTCTTCAAGGATGGAGCAATACTAATAGTACTGCATGGACCTTGAAGAAGGGGACATACTACAAAAGTTTGCAGTGAAATATTGTATGTTAATGCAAATAAAAAAAAGGATCATGGACAGTACTCAATTGTTACTAATCCCACCAAAGGAGGAAAAGGGCAAGTGTGATTGTTGAATGTGGGAGTTTTAAATTTACCTACACCTGCTGTTCCAGGTACTGCATGACTGACCATTTTCTATTTTCCTTTTGTACATGTATGTCCTGGCTGGGTTGAGCTCATGCTCCCTACATGTAAACCATATGCAAACCAAAAATAAATACCTTTGAAAAAAAGTATCATCACTATAACCTTGTAGAATAGATTGTAAACTTTATTTTAATTAATGTATCATTAAATTAATAATCTTAAAGCTGCTACACTTTGAATTAGATAAAAAAAAAACAGCAGTGTGCAATCTGAGTGTAGTATATTAACAGATGTATTGTGCTGAAAAGACAAATGGCAACTTGTGACAGTTAAAATGAGGCTCATCACATAGTAAGAGCTTCTGATGGAGAGTCTCACAACAGGGAACCTCAGGCCAAGATAGGATTACTGGGTGGATGGATACACATGGGAAGAAGAAATGGCAGTATGTAATCTGTGAGCGGTCGGCTCATACATCTGGGATGGGGAGCCTCTTCCTACAACTTGCAGCATGGAAACTCTGGACGTCAGGCTGGATGACAGCTTAGATGAGGAAGTGGAAACAAACAAGATGGCAGAGAGCTTCTTGTGGGATGCAGAGCAGACTGGAAGTGATGTCATCTTGATGTTGTCATCTTGAAGCCCTTCGGGCTTGAGAAAGAGGCTTGGGCAGCTTTAAAATGCATAGCTCTGCCCCCAATATCCAAATGACATCACTTTTGGTCTGCTCTGCATCCCACAAGAAGCTCTCCGCCATAATTTTTCTGTAATTCTGCAGTGTGATGCTAAGTTGATCCCCAGTGAGCAAAAAAAGGGAACCTTGAAATCACAGCACACAAAACAGTGCATAAGGGTATAGTAATGAACCAATCTCTAAATAGGAATTCCTGAACTTTACTGGGTCCAAGGCTCCTGCAGGAGCAAGGCACTCTATGGTCTACCGAGGGTAAAGCCAGGTGGACCCCTCTCCTTAGGGACATGCTGAAGTTGGTCCTCCAAGTACTTGTTGAGGGCTCTCTTGATGAGAGTACCCTGGTTGGGAAGAGGAAAAAACCCAAAGGCTACAGATCCTCTGCTCAACATCAGGGCAAGCCACACAAACACACGTGGACACTGGCGGATTGAACCTAGCTCATATCCTAGGATTTCTAGCAAGACATCTTTTAGCTCTATTTTTAACACAGCCACTGTGTAAGGAAGTGTGGCTTCTTTTTCTGAATTATCTATAATGTACTATTATGGGATTCTACAATAAACACTGCAAGGAACAGAATGCTAAGTAAAAATTGCAGTACTGCATACTAACCAATGAGAATTAATTTGACTGAAGCCTGTCCAGTGCAAGGTGGATGGGATGATTGCTATGGATACTGCACTTTGGATATAGTTCTTTGCTGCTGTCAATAGAGAATTCAGTGTATCATATTTATGAGTGGGTAGAGCTGAGAACCTAAGCAGAGAGACCTTACTACTGGGTCCACTCAGAACTGAAATATCTCAGCAGAGGACTTCAATTTAATATCATTGGTCATATGTATCATAATTCAACTCTGAATCACAAAATAAGGTTAGCAGAAATCCCATGAGCAGTGTAATCAGGTCTATGGAATCTGGCTAATTTGTAACCACACTTAGTTTTCAGGTGCGATGACATACTTTTTGCATGAAATGAGAATGCAATATATTTCCTACCCCCTCAGCAAAACTTTGCTATGCCCAGAAGTACCCGGAGCTGGTTAGCAGTTCTTTTTTTTTTTTACTTTCGAAAACCTCATTAAAAATCAATGCAGAGCGTGTCCTGATTTGACACTCACCACAAGACAGCATTTTGCTTGGATGCATCTATTTATTTCAACACTGACTGACCTCATGTTTTTATTATCCCCTGTTCTGCCCCTAAACTGGTTGACAGCTCATCACTGTGTGTCAGAGATGAGGAATGTGAGACAGCGGCATCCAAAATCTCCGCTATGACAAGCACCAGACCACCGTACAGGGAAACTGGATGCACTACCAAGGTCATTTGTACGTGGTGAAATCAACTTACCGCTTCACTTTTGGGAATCAAATCATGGGTTGTTTACATCAACTGTTTACATGACAACTGGCCAAAATGTTGTTTCACCCCGAGACTGACACTTTCTCTCTAGCTGCACTATGATCACATTTTGGCATGGAGAAGTACATTATATTTACGATCTAAAAACCCCGATCTTTGCCGCCATGTCAGCTGTTGCCTAACTACGGATTGCAAAATATTCATCCTGAACCCCAACAAAGTGACTCGGTGCTGGACATTGTTTTTGGAAAGCGTAAGCTGTACACATAGTTGGTCTTATGCAAAACCATGTGAAGAGAAGAACTGGAAGTGCTGTCTGCAGGAATTCTGTTCCCTGGAGTTTTCCAGCTATCAGCTAGCTGGCCAGGCTGTGGAATGAACGATAGATTGTCCTCATTTACATTTGTGATACACGGAGATAGGTTACTGAACTTAAAATGATCCTTGTAATTAATTTAAAAAAAATCTTTTCCACTTACCCTGCTCTCCTTATACCTTTCTTTGTTGTAAGCCAGTTGTCCTCAACTTCTGTCCTCAGGACCCACTAACAGGCCAGATTTTAAGTATTACCTTGGGGAGATGCAGACTAGAATACTACAATCACTGAGCAGCAAACAATATCACCTGTGATGTATTTCAGTTATCCCCCAAACCTGGCATGTTAGTGGGTCCCGAGGACAGGAGTTGAGAACCACTGTTGTAAGCCTTTCTACGCGAGCAAGAAAAGTACAACACTAACACAGTTAAACTCACCAGCCACTTTATTAGGTACACCTTGCTAGTACCGGGTTGGACCCCCTTTTGCCTTAAGAACTGCCTTAATTCTTCATGGCATAGATTCTACAAGGTGTTGGAAACATTTCTCAGAGATTTTGGTCCATACTGACATGATAGCATCACGTAGTTGCTGCAGATTTGTCAGCTGCACATCCATGATGCGAATCTCCCATTCCACCACATCCTATAGGTACTCTATTGCAGTGTTTCCCAACCCAGTCCTCAAGGCACACCAACAGGTCATGTCTTCAGGATTTCCATTATTTTGCACAGGTGATTTGATCAGTTTCACTGCCTTAGTAATTACCACAGCTGTTTCATCTGAGGGAAATCCTGAAAACATGACCTGTTGGTGTGCCTTGAGGACTGGGTTGGGAAACACTGCCCTATTGGACGAGATCTGGTGACTGTGAAGGCCATTGGAGTTAAGTTACCTCATTGTTATAAAGGGAAAGGGGGGGGCAGTACCGCGCTAATATAACCAAAAAAACAAACATTAGGTGAAAACACCTCCTTTCGTGCAGGTTTTTTCATCGCGACCAGTATTGGTTTTACTTGACTAATACCGGTATTTGTACAATTTTTAAACTTACTGGCTACTGGACCTTTCATAAGTGCCTTAGCCTGGAATAAATACGTCATTTTGATATACTACACTATCGGCGCCCCCCTTTTCATTTATTTTCCGGTGTGCTATATGAACGCATGAACCGAGGTACAAGGAGGAGAAGCTGTGGTGGGATCATCTATGTTGGAGGTGGCATACACCCACATGTCTGTTTGACCTTCCATAACTAGAGGGTCCATCTGGTCTGGTAAGCTTTCAGTCTGCTTGTGTGTTGGTGAATCACCGGGTGGGGGACGTTTCAATTCGGATCTAGTCTGCACAGTCTGATGGAAGTTGGATTTTTTCCCCTTTTCCTTTTCTGGAATTTGGACACTTTATTCAGTTTTTTGTTTTTATATATATATATATTTTTCACATGAACTTTATTGCGGATTTGTGCATGATTTTTTAGCGCAGCTTGTTGTTTCTATATATACCTCATTGTTATTATTATTATTATTATACAGGATTTATATAGCGCTGTTCAAGAAACCAGTTTGAGATTATTTTAGGGTTGGTGTCACCTGTTGCGTTAAAACATGGTGTCACCCCCCCACCCCGCCCCCATATTTTTGGGTCAGCAGCTCAGCGTTTGAGATCATTTGCGTGCGTTGCGGCGGTCAATAAGGCCTGCAGGCAGTATTAAGGCTAAAGGATACCAGGTTAGGCAGTTCCTAATGGCTCAGTCCGTAGGAGCAGAAATGGATAAATAGGCGAAACAGCAGCAGTGATGCCTCAAGCTGGACATTCGCTCACTCTAGGTTGCCCGGGGCAACTCTTGTCAGTGGTGTAGCGCGTCTGTACCCTGGCAGTGGCTTAATCTTTCTCTCTCTGATGCTGGGCAGCGTGGCTCTCACTGGTGGTGCTGGACAGCATGGTGCTCTCTCTCTGGTGGTGCGGGTACAGCGTGGCTCTCTCTCTGGTGGTACGGGTACAACGTGGCTATCTCTGGTGTGGGTACAGTGTGGGTCTCTCTGGTGGTGATAGTACAGCGTGGCTATCTCTGGTGCAGGTACAGTGTGGCTCTCTCTGGTGGTACAGGATACAGCGTGGCTCTCTCTGGAGGTGCTGGGGCCATTACTCTCCCCAGCACAGACCACGCTTTCTTTTTCATGTCACCTGTAGCTGCTACAGTGTAGCATTCACTCCCTCAGCGTGTTTCTGGGTTCTCTCTCTTCCCCCAGCAGAGTGCATGCTGGGGGCTGTAGCCTGCTCCCTGTGGAGAACAAATGGGCAGCCAACCTTCCGGGACTATATGTCCCATGATGCCCTTCTAGTTTATTCTGATTGGCCCTCTGCTGTGGCCAATGGGGAGGGAAGAAGAGCGGACAGGAAGCTCTGTCTTCTCCCGTGCTGATGACAGAAGAAAGGGGGGGCGAGCGGGGAAAACATTCTGACAGCGTCCCGCAGCTTTCCCCTGTCACAGCGCCACTGCTGAGTTTTCTTCAGCTGAGCAGCAGCCCCCTGCCTGTCACCGCCCCCCCCCTGCACCCCCATAGCAATGCTTTCTCTGGGGGCACCCGATGAAGAGGAGGAGCCAGGAGCGCTGGCTATTCATTTTTTATAAAACAAAGCTTTATAACCACTTTAAGCTGGTGTCATGAACATTGCCTCAGGTTTCCCATTTCAAGGTGGCTCCTTTCTCTTACCTATCGTTTCCATCCGATCCACTGGACGGATGGAAACTAGGACCACCATCTGTCTGTTTTTTGCGGACAGGATTGGATCGGATGGCGGCAGGTGGCAGTGGATATCCGCCGTTCCATATAGGACAATGCAGAGTCAGATCAGATTTTCCTCAAAAACTGACAGGCGGACCTGATCGGACAGCCCGTGTGAAAGGGGCCTAAGGTTCCTACCTCATATTCATACATACACATATGAGGGCCAATTTAGACAGCAGCCAATTAACCTACCAGCATGTTTTTTTTTTTTTTTTTGGAGTGTGGCAGGAAACCGGAGTACCTGGAGGAAACCCACACAGACACAGGGAGAGCATGCATTAAACATATTTGAATTTGTATGTAACCAGTCCTTTACAGGCAGCGCTTGCTTGCATTACAAAGCAAAAGGGGATTTCAGGTTACTGACAAAAGGGAGCTGGGTGGACTACTGCATTACGGCAATGCTTGGATGTAAGACGGACCAGGTAGTCTGTGCTCCTTGTGTGCATCTCGAAGATTACTTTTCAGTTTGGACTGAAGTTGTATCTTTAAGCAAGGATAATTGTTCGGGCCAAAGTTTTGCTAAGTACAATCCCAGCACTGAGCAGACCTTTGCTATAAGAAATATATTTTTTCCCGAGAAACCTTAATTTTTCATTGCCAAACAACTGTTTTATTTCATCTCCATTTGTGTAGAAGGGTGACATCCTGCTGCTGATTAGATCTCCTACCAGCCCTTGCTGCAGATTGGTTTTGGCAGGGTCACCATATGACAGCTAAAACCATATGACTGGTGGATGCTTAGTGGTAGAACTAGTCTCCACCGCTCATTATATCTCTGTTTGTGCTATAGGTTATATCAGCCCCTCACAAGGCACTTTTCACACATGTTCCAAGAGCTGAAGTGTCTATTAGGCAGCAGAGGAATGCAGTGTATCTGTTTTAGCTTTCTACTTAACCAGTGTATTAGACAATTACGCCTCATTAAGGAACTGGCATGCACACACGTCTGCTTTGTCTCAGCAGTGCTAACCATTGCCATGTCCTGCAGAGACTTCTGCATTGTGATCTTTTCTTCCGAAGAGCAGACAAATCGTTAGATGCAATGATCTCAGCAAGGAGGAATATGTTAATGTATGGCTTTTTCACGGGTTACAAATGGCTTTTAGTTTCTTTGACACATTTTCATTACGGTCATAGATGTTCCTGTGAAACTTCATACATTGGACTAAACAGAGGGACCAAGTAGCTGTCACAGATGTTTTAAAGTAACGTTATAGGTTAGAGACGTGAGTTCAAACGCCAGAGCCTGTTCGCTGGTCTCCAGCCGTGGATCAATGACAACCACACAGCTGCGCTGTGCAAGCTTACGAATGTAACTGGAGAGACGTCAGAGAAAAGTTATTCTGATAGAGGATCAACACTAAGCAACAAGTAAAATCAATCTGTAAACTGCTAATTCTGTCCAGGAAATATCATAACTGTGCTTAAGTCAGAAGGTCTGCTCAATGTACCTTTAAAGCGAACCTGGCAGGGTTCACAAAGTGTTTAAACTGACCATACGTCTGAAGAAGTGCAGGCACCACAAATGCAATCCTTGACTGCATGCCTGGGGAAGCAACCTATCTGACTGCATACTGAATAGAGGCCTCAACCTGAGCTCTGACTGGTCAGCTGTGCTAGACTCTGCAAGGGCACTGCTTAGTCCTCATTATCGGCCACTGGTGCACTTTGACTTGTAGGTGAAGGAAAGTACATAACTTTAAAGTCATAGCTAAAGGAGAGGCCACTATTTAGCATGTATTCAGGATTATTTGGGTCACAGAGTGCACAGTAAAGGACTATTTTAAAAAACTTTAGCTGTATTGCCAGTTTACTTTGAAAACGCAGACAGGTTCACTTTAAACTGTTTTATATAGGCCAATGGAGCAAGATTCAGTAGGCACCAGTACCCAGGACAGTCTAAATACAAGACCTGCACCAAACAAATATAGTTACAAAGTTAGTCAGGTTGGAAAAAAAGACACAAGTCCATCTAGTTTCGAAAAAAAAAACCAATATATATATATATACCTCATACAATCCCATATACACAATCCTAGACCCACAGTTGATCCAGAGGAAGGCGAAAAACCCCAGCAAAGCATGAACCAATTTGTCACAGCAGGGGATAAAATTCCTTGCTGGTCCCCCGAGAGGCGATCGGATATTCCCTGGATCAACTTTACCTATAAATGTTAGTACCCAGTTATATTATGTAGATTTAGGAAAGAGTCCAGGCCTTTCTTAACCACTTCAATACTATGCACTTAGAACCCTTTACTACCAGACCAATTTTCAGTTTTCAGTGCTGTTGCGCTTTGAATGACAATTGCGCGGTCGTGCGACGCTGTACCCAAACAACGTTTTTATCATTATGTTCCCACAAATAGAGCTTTCTTTTGCTGGTATTTGATCACCCCTGCGGTTTTTATTTTTTGCGCTACAAATAAAAAAAGACCGAAAATTTTGAAAAAAAAAAAAAAATTCTCTATTTTTGTCACAAAACTTTGTAAATAAGTAAATTTTCTCCATCACTGGTGGGCACTGATGAGGCTACACTGACGGGCACTGATGTGGCAGTACTGATTGGCACTGATGAGGCGGCACTGATGAGGTAGCACTGATGATGAGGCACTTATATGCAGCGATGATGAGCACTGTTAGGTGGCACTGATAAGCAGCATTGACGGGTACTGAGAGGTGGCACTGATATACAGCACTGATGGGCGTCACGGGTAGTCACGACATATAGTCACGGTGGAGAGTCATGGGCAGTTACGACGAATAGTCACGGTGGATTGTCACGAGTAGTAGCGACGTATATTCACGGAGTAGTAGTCACGATGGAGTAGTCACGGCGGAGTAGTCACGGTTAGTCATGACGGTGTAGTCACGGGCAGTCACATCGGAGTAGTCACGGGTGGTCACTACCTCTTTTAAATGAATAAATGTTTCAAAACACTGTTTTTATCTCTTAAAAAAAAAAAAAAAGTTTTAAAAGCCAGAAAAAAATAAACATCGCGTTTTTTATTTTTGGCGTCCCCACTAGTTTATGGTCGTTTTCTTTCG
>BLSH010418433.1:1049918-1061999 GCA_018402905.1 Glandirana rugosa | reverse complement strand
GGCACATCACTGGGCAGGCTCCCTGGTGGTCTAGGGTGGCGATCCGAGGGAGGGCTGTGCTGATAAATCATCAGCACAAACCCTCCCTGTCAGGGATGCAGCCGATCGACTCTCCCCTCATCAGGTCTGCAGACCTGAGTACAGGAAAGCCGATAAACGGCTTTCCTGTATTACACTGTGACCAGCCGTGATTGGTCACGGCTGGTCACATGGTAAAGTGCTTCGGATCGAAGCACTTTACCGAGATCGGCATTGCGGGGGGTCAGACTGACCCCCCACACCACCGATCGCCGCGATGCGCGCCCCCCCGGGCGCGCGGCGGCTTGTTATCCTGAGGACGTCATATGACGTCCAGTCAGGATAACTCAGCCACTTCCCGGCCGTCATTCTGCATACGGCGGTCGGGAAGTGGTTAAAGCAATCTACTGATCTGGACAGGACCACCTCTGGAGGGAGTCTATCCCACAGAACTTACTGTGAAGAAATATTCCAAAAAGACTGGTCGCGCTAGTAAACAATAGAGATAAATCTATTATATGTTGATATGTTAGTAAAAACGATCCCATATATAAAACATCATATGATATAAATGAGGTAAATAGATATTGAAAGTCCAAAAAAAGTGTGATATAAAAGAAACCACATAGGTCATACGACAGTTCAAGCAGGAAACACACACAGATGTATCTTCATAGGTATAAACCACCACGTGAAGAGCAGGGCTAGTTGTGACACCTCCACCTCTTATCTAGTAGCAGCTTACCAGATGTAGGCGCAATAAAGCGCATTGGCTGTACCCCAGCCCAGGTCCCCACTTGGGGATGTGCCCGACACTCAAAGGATCCCAGCAGAGCAAGTATAACTGGACCACATCAGAGGAATATGAAAATGAACCGTTTAGATAGGACTTTCTGGAGTCCATACCTCTCTTAATACAAGAAAGAGCTTTGCTCGCTTTGGAAACCGCAGCTTGGCATTGCATGCTATTATTAAGCTTATGATTTACTAAACCCCCAGATGCTTCTCTACTATGGATTCCTCCAGTTGTACTCTCCCTAGTATGTATTATGCATGCATATTCTTAGCCCCCAAGTGCATAACTTTACATTTACCTACCTTACACCTCATCTGCCACATAGTTGCCCAATTAAACAGTGCATTGAGGTCAGCTTGATAAAACCTTCATATTTTGCCACACATACAACAGAGAGATCATACATGCTCAAAGTATAAGACAGGATACATACAACCACAACCCATATTATACCAAAACTGAATTCATTTAAATATTAAAAACACACATTTTCAGGTAATCAAATTAACATATTCAGCAGAAGTAGGCTTAAAGCGGTAGTAAACTCACCTGCTAAAAAAAAAAAAAAAAAATCCTGCAAGACAATAGCATAATATGTTAGTATGCATCGCATACTAACATATTATGAAATACTTACCTTAGAACGAGGCCCCCGATGCCCGAGTCGGTCAGCGCTAAAGACGCTGACATGTTGGTCCTCTTCTTTCTTTCGGGTATGCGGCTCCGGCGCTGTGAGTGGCTGGAGCCGTGTGATGTCACTCCCGCGCATGCACGCGAGAGCTCTTCATTCCGGCAGCCAGCTCTGAGTTGCCGAACGCCTCGGCCGGATCATCAGCGGGCATTCGCCGCTAATGTCAGCGGCTGCAGGCAGGGCGAATATCTCCTAAACGATATTTTTTTTACCTACAGGTAAGCCTTATTATAGGCTTACCTGTAGGTAAAAACAGTAGGGGGGGGGGTTACTACCACTTTAAGTCATCTTTCACATGGGCGGACGTCCGTCTGTTTTTTGACCCATGGAACAAAATGGACACTTGTATCTACCTACATTGGCCCAGCTCTGGTTTCATCAGTAAAAGCGGACCCAAACACAAACTTTTTTCCATCTGGTTCGATGGACCCAAATGGACGCAGAGGTGGGTGGATATAGGCAGACACAATTCCGCTCACTTCTGCCCAACCATATGAATTACATGCGTCTGTTTTTTTCCCATGGAGAAAAATACAGAAAGGGCCACAGGTGTCACAAATCATCAATACCTTTCTGATCCAATTCAGCAAAGGATCAGTCTAGGATGCCATGCTGGACTGAATGGACACTGCCTGTGTGAAGGGGGCCTTACCCTTTTGGGTCCTGCACTATGATAAGTCTTCCTACACAATGTACAGCATGTGGCACAAAAGCAGAAGTGGGATCTGGGTGTTCCAGACTTAGTACACTCAGGGAAAATGTTGGAAAACTTGCATCCTTCATACTTTACTGGGGCCAGCGTGGCCAGTGGGAGTAGAAAATGCCCCATTGTCAGTGCAAGCAAAAAAGATTACACAGTGCCTATAGTCACTAGAAGGAGGAATAGTTCCCCAGCATCGGTATTGGTTGGATTAATAGTGCCTAATTGTTGATATCAGTGGGAGGAATAGTGCCACATCATTGGTGTCAATGGAAGAAAAAATGTCCCATTGTTGGCGTCAGTGAGAGGAATGGTTCCGCACTGATGGTGTCAGTGGAACGGTGCCTCCTTGTTGGTGTCAGTGGGAGGAATAGTGCCCCAAGGGCCGGATAAAGGCAAGCAAAGGGCCGCAGTTTGGAGACCACTGCCCTATCACATAACACCAGCTGCCAGCAAACGTTTACAGTTTACTTTGTATTAGTCTGTGATTGGTCAGGACTGAGAGAGAGCAGGGCTCTAGGATTGCAGTCTGATTGGTTGTCCGAAAACCCTTGCTGTAATGAGTGATGTGCTGAATGAACAGTTTATAAACCCTACATACAGTACACACATGTATGAAGAGGGTGCAGCTTGGCAAGCAGGAATATCTAGCATTACAACCTTGAATGTAAGCTTCGAATTTATAGTGGAGTTCCACCCAAAAGTGGAAGCTCTGCTTATTTGTCTCCTCCATCCCTCAGCTGCCACATTTGGCACCTTTTGGGGGGGGGGGGGAGCGGGTGCCTGTTTTTCACAGGTACCCACCCCCACTTCCGTAAGATCTAGTTGCGACAGGAAGCTTGGCCCCCCCTCCTCCTTCCCCAGCGCCAGGCCGTTCAGAAAGCGCAGCACGCTTCGTGCATGTGCAGTAGGCAATCGACTGTGAGACCGCAAGGCTTCACTGCCGGTTTCCTTTACAGGCTATGGCGGTGGCAGCACCAGAGAGCCGATGGAAACCTCGGCTGGGGTGCCGACATCATTGGATTCCAGGACAGGTAAGTATCCTAATATTAAAAGTCAGCGGCTACAATATGTGTAGCTGCTGACTTTTAAAGGGGTTGTAAACCCTTAATGCATTCTATGCGTTAAGGTGAAAAAACGTTTTTGTTACAGCTGCCCCCCAGACCCCCCGTTTACTTACCGGAGCCCAAACGCGCTGGGGACGAGCCTAGCAGCTCCAGCCGGTGTCTCGGGTTCTCACTGGATAGATTGATAGCAGGGGAGCCATTGGCTTCCGCTGCTGTCAATCAAGTCCAGTGACACGGGAGCTGGGGGATGGGGCCGAGTCCTGTTGTCTGTGTCAACAGACACAGCAACAGGACACAGGAGCGCACCTGCCCGAGTGACCCCAAGGAGAGCGCTCCCCTGGCAGGTCACTTGAGAAGAGGAGGAGCGCCACTGGGGGACCCCAGAAGAGAAGGATCGGGGGCCACTCTGCGCAAAACCCTTGCACAGAGGAGGTAAGTATACCATGCTTGTTATTTTAAGGAAAGAAAAGCAAACGTTTAGTATCACTTTAGGTTTTCCGTGGGGGGGGGGGGGGTTGGGGCACCGCTTTAATGGAAATCCTTAGCTTTCAAACTCCCCACCTTTAGCACAGAGGGAAACTATGGAAGATGAGCATCCTTTTATTACTAATCCCATAAAACCTGGAATCCTACAGAACAGATTAGCATTATCTCCCAACTTTCTGAAATGATGAAGAAGGAAGCACGGTATGTAGGCAAAGGACTTGCCTCAGCCCTGGTTAAATGGAACACAGAGATCGAATATGCAGAAAATGATTGGCTAAACCAAAAAGGGGTACTTTTTCGACCTCTTATTTTTCCTTTATAATGACTTTCCAAAACAACGAATGCAGCGCAATATAGAGGTTGGATAAAAACTTTAGTGCAGCATACCACTGTAGGGAGCAAAATAGTACATTTTGCATAAAGTTGTACCCATCAGGCCAAACTGAGGAACAGAGGGATTAGGCCTCCAAACGAGGGACAGTTTAAAGCGTTTGTTACCCCAACATTTCATATTCCCGATATGTGCCTGCTGTACAATGCACTTGTGTGAGAAAGTCTCCTGTTCTCTTTGTATTGCTTCCTTTATGTGCAATCCCTGGTGTTCCTGTCAGTCCCCCTGCTTTCCTATTAAAACTGACCACGCTAAGGAGGAGAGTACACCGTGGTCAGTTCTCTACCTATGCTGGGAACTCAGCCTGCTCTCCTCCAATGATCAGACTCGTCCTGACACACCCCTGCTTCACAGCCAACCACTGGCAAGCTCAGTGTGCTGCTGTTTCTCCCCCCCCCCCAGCTCTTATGCAGCTATGACTAAGCACTATCTATTAGACTGTAAGCTCTTCTGAGCAGGGCCAACTTGCTACTCTTGTATTTTATTGTATTGTAACTGTATTGTCTACCTTTTACATTATAAAGTGCTGCCTAAACTGTTAGCGCTATATAAATCCTGTATAATAATAATAATAAGGGAACGTGAAATGCATTAGCTGGTGATGCTGTTCCCCTCTATTTGTGTTTTTGACAAAGTTTTTATAGACTTGCTTAAATAAAGGTGATTCTAATAGACATGCGGCCAACCAGAATTCTTTTTTGCTCATTAGAATCTGTGATGGATGGGGCCAGCACCTGGTCTCTGTGTTAGTGGAGGTGGGAGGCTGACCTAGAGCGGTGCACACACACATCTATGCTGAGAACAGAGGGAATGTGATTAATTATAAAAAAAGGAAAAAAATATTTATATATATATTTTTTTTTTATATCTACACACAAATGTTTTGCACTTCATTCAAACCGAATGGGTTCTTTCACAATGTGATTGTTTACAATCTCTTGAAGTTGAGAGCTATGTATTTGTAAGATAGTAACAGGCATATTCCTGGTGAATGTGGTTTAACCCCCCCCCCCCCCAACCGCAAGATATTCCGGGGTAAACAAAAACCTTAAACTCTACATGGAAATGAGTAACAGTTGTTGGCCATGCAAAATATACACGGGTGTTTTACCTGTCCTCCCATGTGCACCCCAATAAAGTAATAAGATGGTGGGAATCCCCTTTAGTGTCTGGCAAACCTTGTCTATGTAATGCTTGCCAGTAAGGTAATTCAAGCGGGAGGGAAAAAAAAATGTTTAAAGTGAAAACTATTAGGAGACTGTCGGGTCTAATCAGGTTTTAGATGGAATTTCATTAATGTGTGTGAAAATCAAGGTTTAACATTAATTGGATCAGTGACCCATAACCGGGTCCTGAATGATGGTACCAAACATAATACTGTGCTAATTAAGGACATTTCTTCACCATTGATCTCCGGGTGCTGCATGCTTGTCAGGTCAGCTCCACTCACAGGGAACTTTGACATCTGTGAACTAACCCATCCTCAATAGCAGCGAGGGCAAGCGTCTCACTTCATCCGTAAGACATTAGCTGGGGATTAAGAAGGCTTCCACAAATATGTTAATTAACAGACTCTGTACATGATCCTATATCAGGTGACACTACTACCTTTCTGGCAGCTTAAAGGGGAACGATCACATAGCATCAGTATGCGTTCACTATGTGATATTAAAGGAGAACTACAGTCAGAATAAAAATGAGCAGTACACAATCTCAAGTAACAGTGTGCTCGCACTTGGGTTATCCGGCACCTCATCCCTGATAGTATGGTAGAGTAAAGAAGGGGAGATGTGAGATTATAGTGGTGCCATAATAAACATGATTACATAGTAAAATATAATACATTTTTATTGATACATGTTTAAAAAGGTTAACAAGATTAAAAACAATACATATATATTCTCCTCATTAGATGCACAGGAAAAAGGGTCATACGGCAGTGTGGTTCCATTCCTACATGTTTTGCCTGTATAGGCTTCTTCAAGGAACTGTAGACCACCAATATTTATTTATTATTTATTTCAGGTACTTATATAGCCCTGTCAATTTACGCAGCGCTTTACATATATATTGTACATTCACATCAGTCCCTACCCTCAAGGAGCTTACAATCTAAGGTCCCTAACTCACATTCATACACATACAGTTGTATGCAAAAGTTTAGGAACCCCTAACAATTTCCATGATTGTCATTTATAAATATTTGGGCGTTTGGATCAGCAATTTCATTTTGATCTATCAAATAACTGAAGGACACGGTAATATTTCAGTAGTGAAATGAGATTTATTGGATTAACAGAAAACGAGCAATATGCATCAAAACAAGATTAGACAGGTGCATAAATTTGGGCACCCCAACAGAAAAATCACATCAATATTTAGTAGAGCCTCCTTTAGCAGAAATAACTTCCTATAGCCTGTAATTAGTGTCTGGATTCTGGATGAATGTATGGACAGCCTGCTTCAAATCACTCCACAGATGTTAAAATCTGGGGACTAGGATGGCCATTCCAGAACATTGTACTCGTTCCTCTGCATAAATGCCCGAGTAGATTTTGAGCAGTGTTTTGGGTCGTTGTCTTGTTGAAATATCCAGCCTCGGCGTAACTTCAACTTTGTGACTGATTCCTCAACATTATTCTCAAGAATCTGCTGATATTGAGTGGAATCCATGCGACCCTCAACTTTAACCAGATTCCCAGTACCGGCACTGGACACACAGCATGATGGAACCTCCACCACATTTTACTGTGGGTAGCAAATGTTTTTCTTGGAACGCAGTGTTCTTTTGCCGCCATGCATAACGCCCCTTGTTATGACTAAAATGAAGCTGGCTTGCCCAAATGTGCGTTTGCATACCTCAAGAGACTCTGTTTGTAGCGTGTGTGCAGAAAAGACTTCTTTTGCATCACTTTCCCATACAGCTTCTCCCTGTGCAAAGTGCGCTGAATTTGAGTGATGCACAGTGACACCGTCTGCAGCAAGTTGATGTTGTAGGTCTTTGGAGGTGGTCTGTGGGCTGCTTTTGACCATTCTCACCATCCTTCGCCTCTCCAATATTTTATGTGGCTGCCACTTCTGGCCTTAACAAGAACTGTGTCTGTGGTCTTCCATTTCCTCACTATGTTCCTCACAGTGGACACTGACAGCTTATATCTCTGCGATAACTTTTTGTAGCCTTCCCCTAAACCATAATGTAGAACAGTCTTTGTTTTCAGGTCATTTTAGAGTTGTTTTGAGCCCCCCATGTTGCCACTCTTCAGAGGAGAGTCAAAGAAAACAACAACTTGCAATTGGCCACCTTAAATACCTTTTCTCATGATTGGGTGCCCCTGTCTATGAAGTTCAAGGCTTAATGAGCTCACCAAACTAATTGTGTGTTCCAATTAATCAGTGTTAAGTAGTTATAGGTATTCAAATCAACAAAATGACATGGGTACCCACATTTATGCACCTGTCTAATTTAGTTTTGATGCATATTGCACATTTTCTGTTAATCCAATAAACCTCATTTCAATACTGAAATATTACCGTGTCCTTCAGTTATTTGATAGATCAAAATGAAATTGTTGATCCAGACACCCAAATATTTATAAATGACAATCATGAAAATTGTCAGGGGCTCCTAAACTTTTGCATACAAATGTACTAGGGCCAATTTAGACAGGATCTAAGTTACCTACCAGCATGTCTTTGGAGTGTGGGAGGAAATCGGCGTACCTGGAGGAAACCCACACAGGCACAGGGAGAACATGCAAACTCCAGGCAGGTAGTGTCGTGGTTGGGATTCGAACCAGCGACCCTTTTGCTGCCAGGCGAAAGTGCTATCCACTACACCACTGTGCCGCCCGTGAACCCGTGCGTCCCCACATTTCCAATTTCAGCTGGACTTTTCTTGTCCTCTGTGAACACACAGTGCTCCTTCCCTCCCTAGTGACACGTACGGGTTCACGGGACTCCAGTGGACTTGGGGGTAAGCGAATGTGTTTTGGACTAAATAATACAGACAATATAGACTTGAAATAATGCATGTGGATTTATTTTCTCTTGCTATGTGTATACATATACTCACATGAATGTTTTTCTCTGTACAGTTATATTAAATCTATTGGTGGTCTACAGTTCTCTGAAGAAGCCTATACAGATGAAACATGTAGGAACGGAACCACACTACTGCATGACCCTTTTTTCCTGTGCATGTAAATGACAAGAATATATATGTATTGATTTTAATCTTGTTATCCTTTTTAAACATATATCAATAAAAAGTATTATATTTTACTATGTAATTATGTTTATTATGGCACTGCTATAATCCCACATCCCCTCTTCCTAACTCTAGTTGTAATTATAGTTATCTTCCTGCATTTCGCCCCAAACACTTACTTTGGAGTGTGTGGTAGAATGTGTGGCACAGACTGACAAAGGAAATCATAACAGTCATTGGCAATCACAGTGTTGGCAGAAGGAGCAACGGTATGGCCTAGAGTAGAAGCCATCTGTGGCCCCCAACTGGGAGTAAGAATGTCAGGGTGCCTCTAGAAGACCCTGTTAGGAGTGGACCCACCCTATAGACAGAGGTGTATGATCTGGAACTTTAAAGTAATTTTCTTGAAAAGGCAGGATAGCGAAAAAACGCTCAAGAGAAAACAAGCATGAATTTGAGTTATGCTTCTACATTTCGATTTACTGCTGAGGGTTCACGAACACTTTAAGAAGCGTATGCTTAACAGCAGACTGCTTCAGGTGCCTGCACATCAGTTTCCAAATTTGCAAAGAGCCCTGCAAGTCCCGAATAACAAGTGCTCTGATGTGCAAACAGCGATCAGTTCCTGTGTCCACTAGCTCTCCGCCATCCTTTAACACCTCCTACACTTCATGGTTGGTTAGCAAAGCCATCCATTATATTGACAGGCCAACAGTTAAGGCGAAGAGACAGGTCATAACTAGTGGCCACAACAGCTGGCTGCTGTTTCATTATCAGAACGTCCTGCTCTGCTCAGTTTTCAGAAAGTAAGAAACAGAAACTGATGCACATACACATTAAGCTGGCTGCGTGAGTACATTCTACACACAGGCTTGAGGAGGGTAAGAATGCCCAAAATTTGATTTACACTGCCATACATGTTTGCATGAATACATACACACAAAGTCTAGTTTCCATTCACTAATGCTCACCTGCTCGGAAGAGGGCACCCGCAGCATAATGCATGGCAAGGGCGTGTATTAGCTGCCTGGCAGTGGTGAAGATTGGTCCACGTTCAAACACAGAGAAGGATAAGGGTGTGTGATCTGAGGCAATGTACAACTTCAAGGAAGCATGGATGCTGACCAACAGGTTAACAGGTTGCACTGTTAGTCTTCTGAGTTTAACCGGGCTGACTAGTGCTGATGCATATTGCCTTACTTCTTCCGGCAACATAGGAGTAAGCCTAATGCCAGCAGCTTTAATTTGGCCTTGCAGCACTTTGTTGTCTGGAAGATATGTGTCAAATAGCGTTTTGATATAATAAACAAAAGTGTCCTCCACATAGAGACGGGACGGCTTCAAATCAAAGCTCAGTTCATTTAGGTCATAAACATCTTGCTCTACAGAAAGGGTAACAAAGAGCTTGAGGAATGAGGCTTCCTTGTATTCTTCTAGTTCTTTGGTAGACATGTGGAGACCACCAGCCTTTGGCCATTTGACACATTCACTTCTCTCCTCTTGGCAAACCAGCACAGGAAAGTGGAAATGAGACTTGCTGTACAACTGATTGTCCAATTGCAAATCTCCACAGTACACTTCTAGGCTATAAAAGGTGGGCATGCCAGAGGTCATGTCTGCCTGCAGCTCGCGACAGGGCTGTCGTAGGTAGCTAGCGACTGGTGCCATCAGAAGGAACACATTATCCAGTGTCAGCCGGATGAGCTCAGAGGAGGTTTTGTAGTTTGTGACATCATCATGAATCCCGACACTGAGCTGAGTGATGAAAGATCTGACTACAATTTTCTGGTTCTGAATCCTGAGCAAAAGAAAATAGAAGTTAAGCCCATACCATAGTTGGACAAGAAATGTATACATTCATTAGTTAGTCAGCAGGGCAAGTGAGATTCATTCAAAGCATATGCTAATGCAAAAAAACAAAACAAAAACACAGTACATTCCCTGCAATGCATTGACATTCCCTATGCTATAAATATAAAAATATATGTACGGGGCTTTTTTCAGTGGGAGCGTGGGGGAAGGCAGTTCCTGCACGTCCAGCACTGAATGTATGTAATGGTAAGGAGTGATGGGGTGTGCTGGAGTGTCCATTGATGCTGGCTGCTGGGGGATCTGTTGTCGCTGGTGGGGATCTATTTCTGCATGGGGGTCTGGGGCTGTCTCTGGGTAGGTCTACTGTTGCTGGCGGGGGTCTTAAATTGCCGGGGGGGGGGTCAATTGTTTCTGGGAGGGATCTACTGTTGAGGGAATGGTCTATCTTTGCTGGCTGCTGGAAGGTCTATTGATGCTGGCTGTGGCTGCTGGGAAATCTGTTACTGCTGCTGGGGGGTCTATTGTTGTTGGGGTGGTATTTTGTTGCGGGGGGTCCATTGTTGTGTGGGAAATCTATTGTTATGGGGGGAGGGTCTATTTTATGGTCTTTCTTGTTATCATTAACAAATTCCATGTAAAGTATTTAGTAGCACAAAATTATAATTGGGTTTGTACTCTCTAAAAGGGGCGCTATTGGGAGGTAGGTAGGGGGTGGAACCAAGGGATGATGCTCAGAGCTGGGTAGGGGGCAGAGATGACGGGTGACTCAGAAAGGGGAAGCTCTTGCACTTATTCTCTGTGAAAAAAAGCCCTGTATATTGATCTTACAGAAATGCACTCAGTCCCTAAGTTCTATTATGGGCTGAAAACACGCAGTTTTTTTGTTGTCTGAGTAGTTTCAGCCCTCCCGGTATCTTTTGCTAAACTACTCAACCAATCCCACTCTTAGATCCCTACAACATAAAGGCTAATCCTTCTGCAATACATCATAAGAATAAGGAGGGTAAAGAGGCTCTTTGAGATAACACAAGAAGTGTGCAAAGGACAGCTCAGAATTTCTGACAAGATCAGCTGGTTTTGTGTGCATTTATCAAACCATAGAAAATACTTTCAACTGTACATTTAACAAACCAAAAGGGAGCAAATAGAAGCTCATTGTTAGGATTCGCATATACAGTACTTTAATGTAATGTGAGAATCAAATGACTGTGAAAAACATTCTAACTTTAGAAATTGCTGACATTAATATTAATCAAAAGTAAAGGCCATGGCTGTGGCTTTTTTTGGAACACATTGCTAAGGAAAAACGTAAATATATACCAAGATGCAAATAATATCCATAGATTATCTCAGCATGAATAGCTACTTTTCTCGATTTTCTCGAATGTGCTTTTATTAGCCCCTTGCCAGCAATGCCCAAAAATTCCAGAAAACAATTCATATAATTTACTGCATCATAGTGAGTAGTAAAAATTCATAATAGAGTTAGTAAATCAATCTCGTTTCCTATGCCTGAAATTAAATGTAATAGCACATAGTTGGACAAATGGTTTAAAGCCTAATTCAGAGAAATAGCTATGTAGTCAGACTTATTGTATTAACATTTTATAATTGCAACACATATTCCTCTTACAACAGTTGTATGGGGTATCTGAATATGACTGTGCAGTTCAATAGACATCAGAATAAGACCCGCTGCTCTCAATAATGGAACAGCCCAGTTAGAAACATTTCCTGCCACGTCTGTGTGAGGACACTTGTGCTAAGGCAGTGTTTCCCAACCCAGTCCTCAAGGCACACCAACAGGTCATGTTTTCAGGATTTCCCTCAGATGAAACAGCACGACAAAGTAGACTCCCTTTAGGACTTTTGTACTGGACAACCACACGGAACTCCTGACCCAACCCTTTGTG
>BLSH010418433.1:1020982-1031572 GCA_018402905.1 Glandirana rugosa | reverse complement strand
TTTCCTGAAGCATTCGTTTTTCGTCAGGTGTACTGCGGCCGTATCACCTTGATCAGGCCCGGACTGGGACAAAAAATAGGCCCGAGCATTTTAGACTGGGCAGCCCGATGGGGGCGTGAGCGTTCACGCGGGGGGGGGGTGGTGACGGGGGGTATTTGCTCTTTATCCTGAAAGACATCCCTATCCGGCTAAGAGACAGGCCCAAAACCAGCAAAGAGACAGTCTCAGTCCAGCAAAGAAACAGCCTCAGTCCAGCAAAGAGACAGTCTCAGTCCAGCAAAGAAACAGCCTCAGTCCAGCAAAGAAACAGCCCCAGTCCAGCATATAGACAGCTTCAGTCCAGCAAAGAGACAGCTCCAGACCAATAAAGAGACAGCCTTATTCCAGCATAGAGACCACCCCACACCAGTAAAGAGACAGCCCCAGACCAGCAAAGAGACAGCCTCAGTCCAGCAAAGAGACAGCCTCAGTCCAGCAAAGAGACAGCCTCAGTCCAGCAAAGAGACAGCCCCAGACCAGCAAAGAGACAGCCCCAGACCAGCAAAGAGACAGCCTTAGTCCAGCAAAGAGACAGCTCCAGACCAGTAAAGAGACAGCCTTAGTCCAGAAAAGAGACAGCCCCAGACCAGCAAAGAGACAGCCCCAGACCAGCAAAGAGACAGCCCCAGACCAGCAAAGAGACAGCCTCAGTCCAGCATAGAGACAGCCCCAGACCAGTAAACAGACAGTCCCACACCAGTAAAGAGACAGCCTCAGTCCAGTCCCTTTCCCCACCACTACAGAGCAGGACTTTGGATTTAACACACTGGAACCGTTTAGTGCATTCACAGTGCTCATCTTCCTCCCTGTGCAGCCGTCGGTGTCCCGGCCGGTGTTAGGAGAGAGGCCGGCGGCCACCGTTGTCCTTGAGTGCAGCTATACCTCCAGTGTGCCCGGCCCGCAAAGTGTCTGTCCCCTGCAGGTGCTTCCTGTCACAGGAGCCTTCTCTACCACACTCTTCTGGTGCCAGTTTGCTGGTGTGTGGTGCTGGCCCTGCTTTAGGAATGGCCGTATAGCGGGAGCTTCCCTCCACTGTGTGGCCCAGTCATCAAGAGGAACATGCAGCCCAGGGTGCCCTATGGCCAGTCCAGGCCTGGCCTTGATTATGCCTGATCTCTATTGAATGAAGCATAAGCAGGATTTAGCCTGTTTAGGATATGGATGGGAGCCTGGGAACACCATATGCTGTAAGCTTTTCCCCTCCTGAGTGATGGAAGAATCTGAGGCTACTGTTAGTATCTCAGGCCAAAGAATTTTAGGCAGTCTTTGAGGTGGTTTACTCCATTTTTAGCCAGCAGAAGCTTGGTAGGATACAGTACGCATCTCTGGGGCCTCTGGGTCTGCCACAGAGTCGTCAGTCTTTTGCCTTGCAATGGACTCTTGGAGAAGGTATGGGCTCATTATTCAAATAAAAAAAAAAGAAGCCCTGCATCCAGTTCAGGTGCTGGAATTCCTGGGCCTGATTCTGGACAGCGCAGGCAAAGGCCATAGGGGAAATGGTCAAGGTCATAAAGAGGAAGAGGAAGCCCTCTATACGGCTGTGCATGAGATTGCTGTGCAAGATGGTGTCATCATTCGACGCAGTCCCGTATGCTCAGTTTCACTCCAGGCCATTCCAGAACAATATTCTGGGGGCTTGGGAGAAAAACATTCAGGTGTTTGATTATCCCATGACTCTATCACCATCAGTGAGACAGAGGCTCTCATGATGTTTGAGGCCCAACAATTTGGGGAAGGGGAAATCCTTCCTGCTATTAACCTGGAAGGTGGTATCCACGGATGCCTACCTTCTAGGCTGGGGGGCAGGCCTGGAAGAGGCCTCAGTCCAGGGGACATGGTCTCTATCAGAGAAAAACTTGCCTATCAATGTCCTGGAGATTTGGGCAGCTCGCTGGGCTCTAGTATTCTAGTCGGACAGGTTATGGGTATCTCCTGTCAGGATTCAGTCCGACAATGCCATGGTAGTGGCATACATCAACCACCAGGGAGGTACCAGGAGCCAGGCGGCTCAGAGGGAGGTAAGCCACATCTTAACATGGCCAGAGAAACATGTTCCGTGTCTATCGGCAGTATTTATTCCGGGAGGGGACAATTGGCAGTCAGACTTTGAGTCGTTGCAATTGGTTCTGTGGGAATGGTCCCTACATCCTGAGATATTCCATTGGATCTGCCAACAGCGGGGTACCCCTGACATAGATCTATTGGCATCCAGGTACAACAACAAGCTGGACAGGTTTGTATCCAGAACCCGGAAACCGATGGCTGTCGGAACGGATGCGCTGGTGGTCCCATGGGATCCATATTCCCTGATCTATGCTTTATTTCACTGCAACTTCTGCCGCGGCTTCTGGGCAGGATTCAGGAGGAAGAGAAGCCGGTAATCCTGGTGGCCCCAGCTTGGCCCAGGAGAGCTTGGTACGCAGAAATTTGTGAGGTTGGAGGTCGGAAAACCATGGGCTCTTCCATACCGTCAAGGACCCATATTCTATCCTTTACGATTGTTAAGTTTAACAATATGGCTATTGATACCACAATCTTGAGAGATAGCGGTATTTCAGGTTCACTTTTCTCTACGCTGATCAATGCCAGAAAGCCAGTTTTTAGGAGGATCTACTATAGAGTATGAAAGTCATACTTTTCTTGGTGTGAATCTAAGAGATGGCATACTCGTAAGTATGCCACTGGTAGAATTTTTGACTTTCTACAATTAGGAGTGGAGCTGAAACTGGCATTGGGTACGATTAAAGGGCAGATTTCGGCCTTATCTATTTTTTTTTACAGAGACCAATTGCTTCACATTCATTGGTGCGGACATTTATGAAAGGGGTTGTGCGTGTGGTGCCACCGGTGAAACCGCCCTTCTGTCCTTGGGTTCTAAATCTGGTGCCATCTGTATTACAGAAGCAGCCTTTTGAACCTTAGCGGCATATTCCATTAATCCTGTTGTTAAGGGAATTTTTTTATGGTTGCTATAACCTCGGCAAGACAATTTATGGTTATGTATCCTCGGTTGGATTTTTGACCAAACATGGTTTCCAGCTTCCATTTAAACCAGGACATCATCCTGCCCTCCTTTTTTCCGAATCAAAGGACTACGGAGGAAAGGTTACTGCACACACTCAATGTAGTTCAGGCAGTTAAGGTTTATTTGAAGATGTCTGCTCCTGTTCGGAAGACTGATTCTTTTTTTTGTCCTGCCAGATGGTCCTATGAAAGGACACGCAGCAAAAAGTTCAGCTATTTCTAAATGGATTTGCCAGGTTATTATCCAGGCGTATAGTTTAAGGGGTAGGGTTCCACCCTTTGACTTGAAAGCACATTCCACCAAAAGGATGAGTGCTTCGTGGGCAGTGCATCATCAAGTGTCTATGGCTCAGATTTGCAAGGCTGCTACTTGGTCTTCGGTCCATACATTCACCAGGTAGATGTTAGGGCTCAAGAATGGGCTGTGTTTGGTCACAGCATGCTGCAAGCAGCAGTCTAGGTCCTTTGTCCAGTGGTGGGCTTAGGGTTACTGTGTTCCCTCCCCTCAGGGGCATTGCTTTAGGACATCCCAGTTAGTTTATTATTATGGTCTGCTCTGTGGTGTACAATAAAGAAAAATAGATTTTTCCTACAGCATGTAAAAATCATTTTCTTGGAGTACATCACGGGACACAGAGGTCCCTCCCCTCTTTTTTTCTGGGATTCTTATTGCTTGCTACAAAACAGGTACTTCCTGTATGGGAGGGGTTATATGGAGGGAACTTCCTGTCTATTAGTTGCCAGTGTCCATTCACCTATAGGTGGCTTATAACCCAGTTAGTTATTATTATGGTCTACTCTGCGTCCCGTGATGTACTCCAAGAAAAGGATTTTACAGGTAAGCTGTAGGAAAAATCCATTTTTACCTGCAAAAAGATGTTCATTTATGTATGTATTTGTTTTTTTTTTTTTGTAAAAGTCTTTAACATCACCCTCACATTGGCTGCTTTGAATGATCACATAAAACTAATGTTGTTACAATGCCACATAAATGAATGATAAAACATTATACTATCATCCATAGCAGCCAAAAAGAATTGAATTTTACTGAACTAGCAGCAGTTTTATTTGGTAGCTATGAATTAAAATTCCTTTGATAATCCACTCTTGATAAAGCCAAGGCAGGACATACCCTGCTTTATGTAGAATCACTTAAGAAAACCCAATGGGAGTGAAACTACAGACTCAGCAGCAGTGAGTACTCTAGTCTTACTGATTGGCATGCGATACAATTACTGGCTCAAGATAATGTAATGTATAGGGGTATCTTAGTACAGTGTACACAGCTAGGGAATAAAAATAACATTTGAAGTCTATAAGTAACTGAGAAAGAGTTGCAGTCCACAGCAGGAAATATGGTTCCATACCTCTTCATCGGAATGCTGCTGAGAAACACACATCTGTGGGCTGTAGTAAATCTTAAATGAAGTATTGTTAATGATCATTGTCTTGTCTTCAATCTGCAAAATCTGGATTCCGTTTCGAACCATTGATGAAATGCTAAACTGACAAAGCTGAAAGAAGCAAAGATAAATTAGTAATGTGATACATATGAGCATCACATTAAGCAGAAGTGGATTTGCTACAAGAACAATAAGGCCCCTTTCACGTGGGCTTATCCTTTTGCGGAGTCCGCTCTGCTCAGCAGGGATTAATCTGCTGATCCCCGCTGAGCAGGCAGATGACAGGTCCGTCTCTGCTCACTGTGTGGAGACAAATCTGTAAGAGCCCCACTCTGCTCTATGGAAATCGGATGAAAACGGATCCACCTGTCCGTTTTCATTCGATCCGCTCCGATTCGATTTTACAGACGGATGGAAAATAGGGTTTCCATCCATCTGGATTTCACGGACAGGATCGGATTGGAGAGCGTAGGATGTCAGAGGACATGTCTCTGCTGACATTCGCCACTCTATAGAGCTGTATGGTGCGTCCGTTCAGGTCCGCCTAAAAAACGGACAGGCGGACCTGAACGGAACGCCAGTGTGAAAGGGGCCTAAACCAGCATTTCCCCAACAGTGGAAAGTGTACGGTTATAGGTACATTTAAGTTCAGTTGGTATATTAGCTGATGATTTAAATGAAATCTGCAACAAGGGAACAATGAAGTTAGAGTCTTACTGGCCCATCTGGGCACTGGATGATCCTCTGGTGTGCCCCGAGTATATGGCCCAAAAGTGCAATAAAAATTTCTAGTTGGGTATGGCATTTCCACCTGTCATGCCTGCCTGTCTCACCAAGCATTTAAATGCAGGGGCCTGCCCCAAAAACATCATTCCCATAAATGCAGCAAAAGTTACAACAATTCAGCCACACTGAGATGAATTAAAGAAGTATGGCATACAGTATGTAAAAAAAGAAAAGCAAATCCTACATACTCACCTCCATGCTGCAGCATCAGTGTAAAGATGCATCTCACTCCACCTCTAAAGACCGGTGGCTCCTGACAAAACTGATGGTTTACCAGTCACCCTATGTCAAGTTTGACTGTCAGTGACCAAGTGACCAAGCAGGCATGGTTAGAGAAAACTATAGGTATTAATACAGGTAGACATGACCCATTCAGAATGTAAGAAGTCTATTGCATGTTCAGATATGCCTCCAACAACTGTAGAAACTGTTATCTTTTGTGGAGACATGCCTTGCTCAAGCATTGCATCTGTTAAATCTGAAATGTCTTGCTCTGTTGTGCTTTCTATGCCTGTAGAATCTGTAATTTCATGCCAAGATGCAATTCTACATATGCAGAATCTGTACTTTTGTGGCCAATATTCCTTTCTTTCACCTTCAGATATGCCTTTTCTATCTGCAGAATCATTTTACACAGACTAATTTATAACACAGATCCCAGCTATGTGCACAACGCCATGTTGTTTGTTATTTGTCTCTGCCAAGGATCACAATTCAGGCAAAGCTAATGACAGTGTGCTCTGCCTCAACGTTCAAATCCAGTCATGTGATCAGTCAAGAGTTCAAGATTCTTCACAAAATGTATGACATTCTCCTTTATCATATCCTAATTTAACAGATCAACTTTTATCAAATTAGGCTAACAGACTTGAGTGGCAGGCACTCTTCCTCCTTAAAAGAAGTTTTGGTACAAGGTAGTGTTCATAGACCTTAAAAACTCTATGCGCTTAGTCAAGATATTCTATATATCCTTGAAGACTTAAAAACATGAAACCTTACTATGTGCTAGTTCTATCCTAGCTTGCCCATAAAACAAGAAAAACCCTCAATGAAACTCATTTAACTACATTTCAGATTTTGGATCATTTTTTAACTATTAACGGTAATGCACAGATTGCTGTCTAATTTTGCAATAAACCATAATTACATTTAATTTAGTCTATAAACCTCAAATTGTTTTCTGTGGCCTCTAAATGATGTGTTGCTGCTTGCCAATTCAAAGTTATAGGTGCATTATTAATTTACGATACTAATTTAATTTTCATATGAAAAGCAACTGGAGAAATGGAAATGATGGATTCCGCTATATTGTGCCCTATGAAAAGAAATATAAAACTAGGACAGCATGCACCATTTACTTATGGAGTTGTTCCACATCTCAGGAATGCAGGTGTACAACACCAAGCTTCAAAAATTACACTAGTAAAAACATGAGAGAAAAAACATTTCCAAAATATAAAAGAAGAGGCGAGGGTCAGAAATGAGGAGTGAAAATAGGAAACGGCTTTGCCCTAGGGGTAAATATAATTTTTGTTTATGTAACATTGGGTTTCAAATTGCATAAATTTTCATAGGGGTACTTTAAGAACTTGATTTTTATATCAAATATAACATTTGAAATTTTCTCTCTGCAACAAAGGACCTATTCACACTCTCACAACGGACAAAACAAGAAACCCTCAAGATGTTTTTTTGGCTAACCAAATTTTCCTGCTGAACATGTGTGTGCTTTACTGTACACCTGTCAATTTGCAATAGTTATGAGTATCAAAATTATTTAATTATTCTCAATTTCTGCCCACCTCTTCCAAGATTCCAACAAATTGACACATCTTAAACATTTTCGCATCAAATTTTCAAAGTATCAGTTTCTTCTTGCCTTATTACTAAACACTAAGCATAGGTAGTAACCATTCTCCACTCTACAAATAATGATTCTTGTCATCTTCATGTCTTCAGTTGGACAACGAGCTTTCTGTCCTAGTGACACGACAGGAGGTAAGGGCAATGTCCCACATGTGGATAAAGAAAAAACTCTTCCACAGCTTATCGAAAGCTATAAAAATATAACAGTTGTGGATGTTGATTCATTTTGTATGGACAGGAAACTCTCATGGAGTGTTGTCTTTGGGTACGGTTTATCCAGTTGCCGACCTCCCGCTGTGGATTGATGGTGGCAACATGGCTCGATATCGCGAACCGCCATCACCTGACGGTGGCTGCGAGATCGCGAGCGCGTCACCAGAAGCGCACTCACTGTGTTACAGGGAAGCCAGGGAGCGGGTAGGGCGGACTCGATGTCCGTCAGCTACCCACAATTGCTTACCTGCAGCGACACAACGGATATCTGTTCTGACAAGGGGGAAGGAGTGTGATCGTAGGCTCCCTGTGGATGGGAGCCACAATCACTATCCTCCCCCACTCAGCCCAGCCCCCATACAGTTAGCAACACATACCAGGGAACACAGTTAATCCCTAGAGCGCCCCCTAGTGTTAACCCCTTCCCTGCCAGTGACATTTATACAGTAATCAGTGCATTTTCATAGCACTGATCGCTGTATAAATGCCAATGGTCCCAAAAAAGTATACAAACTGTCCAACATGTCTGCCGCAATGTCGCAGTCCCGCTAAAAATCACAGATCACCGCCATTACTAGTAAAAAATAAAAAAAAATAAACACCCCATAAATGAATTCACATCGTTCGTAAACGCAACAACTTTTGCGCAAACCAATCAATATACGCCAATTTCGATTTTTTTTTTACCAAAAATATGAGGAAGAATATAAATCGGCCAAAACTGATGAATACATTTTTTTTTTTTTTTAATTTTGGATATGTATTTTAGCAAAAAGAAAGAAATATTTTTTTTATTTTTGCTAAATTGTCGCTCTCTTTTTGTTTATAGCGGTGATCAGAAGTGACGCAGAGGTGATCAAATACCACCAAAAGAAAGCTCTATTTGTGGTAAAAAAAAAGGACATCAATTTCGTTTGGGTACAATGTCGGACGACCACGCAATTATCAGTTAAAGCGACGCAGTACTGAATCACAAAAAGTGCTCTGGTCCTAAAGGGGGAAATCCTTCCGGGGCTGAAGTGGTTATTGTTGCTGTACCAGATACAAAAGCTATTCACAATTTATGACAGATGATAGATTTAGAACACTTACAGGTATTTTACACACTTTATGTGGGAGATAAGATAGTTTACAGGGCACCAACTGGCAGCTTAAGCTGACTATTAACCCACACACTGCAGCTGAAGAGTCAGACACAGGCAAAATATCCCCTTTAGCTCTGGAAGATTTAAGCCCTTTCATGACCAGGCCATTTTTTGCTATTCAATACTGCACTACTTTATCTGGTGGTATTTGATCACCACTGGGTTTTATATTTTTTGATATATGAATTAAAAAAAACCGAAGATTATGAAAAAAAAAACAAATATTTTTAACATATTCAATAAAAAAAAAATCTAATTTATTAATACATTTTGGCCAAAATGTATTTTGCTATATGTTCTTGATAAAAAAAAAAGTCCCAGTAAGTGTTTATTGATTGGTTTGCATGAAAGTTTTAGCACCTACAAACTATGGTATACAGTTGTGCTTATAAGTTTACATATTTATGATTTATGGTGATATACAATTTATGATTTCGTGGCCATTTTTCAGAGAATATGAATGATAACACAAAAACTTTTCTTTCACTCATGGTTAGTGTTTGGCTGAAGCCATTTATTATCAATCAACTGTTTACTCTTTTCAAATCATAATGACAACAGAAACTACCCAAATGACTCTGAGCAAAAGTTTACATACCCCAGTTCTTAATACCGTGTATTGCCCCTTTTAACATCAATGACAGCTTGAAGTCTTTTGTGGTATTTGTGGATGAGGCTCTTTATCTTCTCAGATGGTAAAGCTGCCCATTCCTCTTGGCAAAAAGCCTCCAGTTCCTGGAAATTCTTGGGCTGTCTTGCATGAGCTGTACGTTTGAGATCTTCCCAGGGTGGCTCAATGATATTGAGGTCAGGAGACTGAGATGGCCACTCCAGAACCTTCACTTTATTCTGCTGTAGCCAATGACAGGTCGACTTGACCTTGTGTTTTGGATCATTGTCATGTTGGAATGTCCAAGTACGTCCCATGCGGAGCTTCCTGGCTGATGAATGCAAATGTTCCTCCAGTATTTTTTGATAACATACTGCATTCATCTTGCCATCAATTTTGACCTGTGCCTTTGTAGCTCACACATCCCCAAAACATCAGCGATCCACCTCCGTGTTTCACAGGCCTTGTTGACTCCTCTCCAAATGTAGAGTTTATGGTTGTGGCCACAAAGCTCAATTTTGGTCTCATCAATCAAAATGACTTTGTGCCAGAAGGTTTGAGGCTTGTCTCGGTGCTGTTTGGCATATTGTAAGTGGGATACTTTGTGGCATTTGCGTAGTAATGGCTTTCTTCTGGTGACTCAACTATGCAGCCCATCTTTCTTCAAGTGCCTCCTTATTGTGCATCTTGAAATAGCCACATCACGTTTTCAGAGAGTCCTGTATTTCACCTGAAGTTATTAGTGGGTTTTTCTTTGCATTCCTGGCAGTTGTGGCTAAAATTTTAGTTGGTCTACCTGACCGTGGTTGGTTTAAACAGAACCCCTCATTTTCCACTTCTTGATTAGAGTTTGAACACTGCTGATTAGCATTCTCAATTCCTTTGATATATTTTTATATCCCTTTCCTGTTTTATACAGTTCAACTAGATTTTCCTGCAGATCCTTTGACAATTCTTTTGCTTTTCCCGTGACTAAGAATCCAGAAACGTCAGTGCAGTACTGGAGGAAAGATGCATGGGTCTGTCAGGAGTCCAGAAACTCACTGACCTTTTATACACACACACTCACACACTTATTACAAGCAAACAGATCACAGGTGAGGATGGTTACCTTTAATAGCCATTTAAACACCTTTGTGTCAACTTGTGTGCATGTTATCTGGCCAAAATCACCAGGGTATGTAAACTTTTGATCAGGGTCATTTGGGTAGTTTCTGTTGTCATTATGATTTAAAAAGAGTAAACACAGTTGATTGATAATAAAAGGCTTCAGCCAAACACTAATCATGAGTGAAAGAAATGTTTTTGTGTTATCATTCATATTCTCTGAAAAAAGGCCAAGAAATCATAAATTTTGCCAGGGTGTGTAAACTTATGAGCACAACTGTATATATTGAAATTTTTTATTTTTGTTATACTACTAATGGCAGTGATCAGTAACTTATAATGGGACTGGGATGCGGCGATCAATCTGACACTGACCACGGGGGGGGGGGGGGGGGGG
>BLSH010418433.1:996543-1010837 GCA_018402905.1 Glandirana rugosa | reverse complement strand
CATCACCTGGAGGTCCCGGCCCCATATGAGGTCACAGCTCCACCCCCATGATGTGACCTCATATGGGGCGGGACCTCCAGGTAATGTCATCTGGTGGCCACGCCCCATGCCAATATAAGGCACAGCACAGAACGGCGAGGGCATTCTTGAAGGAGAACGCGTTGTGTCAACATGGGAAGAAGAAGAAGAAGAAGAAGAGAGGGAAGAGGACAGCGGAGAAGACCGGCAAAAGAGCAGAAGACGCCGCAGAAGAGAAGAAAAGACTCCTCAGAAGATGAAAGACCCCGCAAAAGAGCCGAAGAAAAGAAGACACCGGAGAGGGGAGAAGACCACCGGAGCAGATTTAATAAAATATTTTAAAAAGCTGTGTGTTTTTTTTTTGTGTACATATTTCTTCCCAGGTAAATGGGTAGGGGTACGATGTACCCCATACTCATTTACATCGGGTGGGGGGCCGGCATCTGGGGGCCCCCTTGTTAAAGGGGGCTTCCATTCCCACCCGCAGACCCCGACAACCACCGGCCAGGGTTGTCGGGAAGAGGCCCTTGTCCTCATCAACATGGGGACAAGGTGCTTTGGGGTGGGGGGCGCAGAGCCCCCCCTGCCCCAAAGCACCCATACTCCCCATGTTGAGGGCATGCGGCCTGGTATGGTCCAGGAGGGAGGGGGCCGCTCACTCGTCCCCACCCCCTTTCCTGGCCTGCCGGGTTGCGTGCTCGGATAAGGGTCTGGTATGGATTTTGGGGGGGACCCCACGCTTTTTTTTTCGGCATGGGGTTCACCTTAAAATCCGTACCAGACCAAAGGGCCTGGTATGCTCCTGGAGGGGGACCCCATGCCAGTTTTTTCTTTAAAAATATGGTGTGGAGTTCCCCTTCAAAATCCCAAGAGCACAAGTCGCATGCCAAAGTCGGATCAGTGAAGACACTGATACGACTTTGATCCGACTTCAATGCCTTTCAATGGACTGAAGTAGGATCAAAGTCAGACAAAAGTAGTACAGGAACCTTTTTCAAAGTCGCTCCGACTTTGAAAAACACATGTTGGAGGAGTTAAGACCGCTCTCTTGTTTTTGTGACGTAATGCAACTTGTGCTCTTCATGTCGGTCCGAGAATCGGACTAGTGTGAAACCAGCCTTAGCGTTAACCCCTGTATGCTATCAGACATTGTATGCTTATCGTGGTTCTGCTCCTCAGAGGCCAACTGGGGAATTTAGGACATTTTCAATAAAAAAATTTATTTTGGGTTTTGTTACAGCCATGTGGCTTTCCTATGCCTATCCTACACCATTGTAGTACAACAAAGGTGGTTTCACCTTAAGAGTGCATCTACAGTGGGGAAAATAATTATTTGATCCCTTGCAGTTTTCCCACTTACAAAGAAATTAATGATCTATTATTTTTGGTCATGGGTGTATTTTAAATGACAGAATATCAACCAAAAATCCAGAAAAAAAACACGATACAAATGTTATAAACGGAGTTGCAGTTCAGTGAGTAAAATAAGTATTTGATCCCCAAGCAAAACATGACTTCGGTACTTGGTGGAGAAACCCTTGTTGGCAAGCACAGAGATAAGATGTTTCTTGTAGTTGGTTACTAGGTTTGCACACATCTTAGGAGCAATTTTGGTCACAAGTTCTTTACAGATTTTCTCTAAATCCTTTTTTATTATTATTATACAGGATTTATATAGCGCCAACACTTTAAGCAGTGCTTTACAATATAAAAGGGGGAATACAAAAGGATTAATAAGGCCCTGCTCAGAAAAGCTTACAATCTACTGGGGGGGGGGGGGTAGGTGGTACAAAAGATTAGCTGGAGGCGTGATAGATTTCCCTGAAGAGATGTGTTTTCAGGGATTGCCTAAAGGCAGCTAGAGTGGGAGATAGGCAGACAGGTTGAGGTAGAGAGTTCCAGAGGATGGGAGAGACGCTGGAGAAATCCTGGAGACTAGCATGGGAGGAGGTGACAAGGGAGCTTGAGAGTAGGAGGTCTTGAGAGGAGTGGAGAGGACGGTTTGGGTTATATTTGGAGACAAGATTGGTGATGTAGCTCGGGGCAGAGTTGTGGATGGCTTTGTATGTTGTGGTTAGTATTTGGAATTTTATTTGCTGGGCGATAGGGAGCCAATGTAGGGATTGGTGGAGAGGGGTGGCAGACACTGAGCGGTTCATAAGGTGGATAAGTCTGGCAGCAGCATTCATGATAGACTGAAAAGGGGATAGCCTATGGAGAGGGAGGCCAATGAGAAGTGAGTTGCAATAGTCAAGGCGAGAGATAACAAGGGAGTGAATGAGGAGCTTGGTGGTTTCATTTGTTAGAAAGAGGCGTATTTTAGAGATGTTACGGAGGTGAAGTCTACAAGCTTTTGACAGAGATTGAATTTGGGGCTGAAAGGACAGGTCAGAGTCTAGGATTACACCTAGTACCCTGGCATGAAGGGAGGGATTGATGGCTGCATTATTGATTTTGATGGAAAAGTCATGGAGGGGGGCATGGGCGGGAGTAAATATTACTAGCCTGGGTTTACAGAGATTTAGTCTAAGGAAGTGGTGTGACATCCATGCGGATATGTCAGTTAGCAAGTTAGTAATGCGAGAGGAGACTGAAGGAGTGAGGTGAGGAGTAGACAGATAGATTTGGGTGTCATCCTCATATAAATGATATTGGAAGCCGTGGTCGGTTATGAGGTGACCAAGGGAGGAGGTGTAGATAGAGAAGAGAAGGGGTCCAAGAATAGAGCCTTGGGGTACCCCTACAGAAAGCGCAAATGGAGAGGAGGAGGCAGAGTTGTAGGTAACACTGAAGGAGCGCTGTGATAGGTAGGAGGAGAACCAGGATAGAGCAGAGTCTTGGAGGCCAAGGGAACAGAGTTTATTGAGAAGCAGCGGGTTGTCAACAGTATCAAAGGCCGCACAGAGGTCAAGGAGTATGAGTATAGAGTAGTGGCCATTGGTTTTGGCAGTTATTAAATCGTTAGTGAGTTTTAGTAAGACGGTTTCCGTGAGTGCTGCGAGCGAAAGCCAGACTGTAGGGGGTCGAGGTGGTTATTTTCACTGAGGTAGGAGCTAAGACGGTCGTAGACTAAGCGTTCTAGAAGCTGAGATGGTCTTAAGTTGTTCAGGTTGGTGGGATGCAGTGAGGGGTTTTTAAGTATGGGAGTGATCTGCGCATGTTTTAGAGGGGAGGGGAAGGTGCCACTAGAGAGGGAGAGATTGAAGATGTGAGTGAGGGAGCATAGGATAGAATAAGAGGGTGACCGTAATAGTTGTGAGGAAACAGGATCCGTGGGAAAATTGGTTAGGTGGGCATCTGACAGAAGTTTTGTAACCTCTTCAGTAGTAGCCAGTTCAAAAGAGGAGAGTGTTGACTGTGCTGTTAGGCAAAGTATGTTGCATGGGGAAGATGTACGCACAGTGGCGGTGTCCTCACGTATTGCATCAATCTTGTCTTTGAAGTGCTTGACAATCTCTTGGGCAGTGATTGAGTTAGTGGGTAGAGGGGGTGGGGCATGAAGCAAAGAGTTAAAAGTTGAGAAGAGCCAAAGGGGACTGGATGACAAGGTATTAATAAGAGAGACAAAGTAGGCTTGTTTGGCAGCATGGAGGTAGGAATTGTATCTTAGGAGGGCAGATTTATATAGGGTAAAGTCCTGCAGGCATTTGGTTTTACGCCACAGACGTTCAAGAGCATGGCAATGTCTCTTGAGATTTCTAGTGTTGTCAGTTTGCCAGGGTTGTAATGGTCAGGGCCTGATTCTGCGTGTAGTTAGAGGAGCAAGTGCGTCTAGTGATGATGAGAGTGAACTGTTGCAGATAGAGGTGGCCAGATCAGGACAAGACAGGGGAGAGATGTCATATAGGTGGTCAGTAGCAGAATAGAGAAGAGAAGGGTTAAAATGGTAGAGGTTCCTACAAGTAATTGTTTGCCGCTTTGAGGGATGGGTGGTTGGAGGCAGGGATACAGTGAAACTAATGAGGTTGTGATCAGCGAGAGGAAAGGAGGTGTTGGTGAGGTTTCCAGGAGTGCAGAGATGGGAGAACACAAGGTCAAGGGTATTACCTTTGGAGTGAGTGGAAGTGTGTGTCCATTGGGTTAGGTCAAAAGATGAGGTGAAGTTGAGAAGTTGAGCTGTAGCTGGGCTGTTAACATTAACAGGGATGTTGAAGTCACCAAGAATGATAGTGGGCATTTCAGAGGAAAATCCTTAAGTTGTCTTGACAACTCGAAGTTTCAGCTCCCTCCATAAATTTTCTATAGGATTAAGGTCTGAAGACTGGCTAGGCCACTCCATGACATTAATGTGCTTCTTCTTCAACCACTCCTTTGTTGCCTTGGTGGTATGTTTTGGGTCATTGTCATGCTGAAAGACCCATCCATGACCCATCTTCAGTGTTCTCATCCAAGATTTTACAATACATGGCCCTGTCCATTAACACCTTAATAATGCAAAGTCGGCCTGTACCTTTAGTAGAGAGACGGCCCCAAAGCATAATGTTCCCACCCCCGTGCTTAACTGTAGGGATGGTGTTCTTAGGGTCATAGTCAGCACTTTTCTTCCTTCAAGCATAGCAAGTCGAGTTAATGCCAAAGTGCTCAATTTTGGTCTCATCTGACCACAACACTTTCTTTCAATCCTTCCCTGAATCATTTAGATGTTCATTGGCAAACTTCGGGTCTGCACATGTGCCTTCTTGAGGATTTCAATCCATGTAAGCGTATTGTGTTACCAATGGTTTGTTTGGGGACTGTGGTCCCAAATGCCTTGAGATCATTGGCAAGCTCCTCCCATGTATTTATGGGCTGATCTATCACTTTTCTCGTGATCATCCTTACCCCATGAGGCAAAATCTTGCATGGAGCTCACCAAGCTTCATGCTGATGGTCTTGTAGCCCATTCCAGCCTTGTGAAGGTCTACACTCTTGTACATGACGTCCTTTGACAGCTCTTTGGTCTTGCCCATGACGGTTAAATTTGAATGGAAGAAAGATTCTGTGGACAGGTATCTTTTATACACATAATGAGTTGTCGTTCGCACCAACTTAAATTGACAGGATTAATCTGCGTAACACATGAGCACATACTGTAACCAGTCTGTGGGAGCCAGAATTATTGTTGGTTGCTAGGGGATCAAACACTTATTTTACTCACTGAACTGCAACTAAATTTATAACATTTGTATTGTGTGTTTTTTTCTGGATTTTTGGTTGATATTCTGTCTCTATCATTTAAAATACACCTTTGATATACATTTTAGACCCTTCATTTGTTTGTAAGTGGGCAAACCTAAAAAATCTGCAGGGGATCAAATAATTATTTTCCCCACTGTATGAATAAAATTAATAAATGAAGATTGCCTCATTCAGTGATGTGCTTCATGTGTTTGTTTTAGTCTGAAGCTGAAAAGAATTTAAACCTCTGAAAAGCAACATGCTATATCATATTCAAGTTATAATACACCATTTGCCTTCAGTTTTGCTTGGACACATGACAATCTGGGAGATAAGGTCAGCTGATCTAATTATCTCCTGTGATGTAGAGAAGAAAAAATAGCCCTGGTTCACACCAGTGTGGCTTTGAAATTGTGTTACTTCAGCATGTTTCAAAGCTGCCAATCAGTGTGATTTCATGTGCGGCTTGCTGGCATCTGTTCAACTTCATTTACACAGATGTCAATGCCAGTCATACATAAAATCGCACAGAAATAGTGCAGGAACCTTTTTCAAAGTCACTGAGATATGAGTCGCAGTGATTTGAACAGTTCCACTGCTGGCAATGGGGTGTGACTTGTAATGCAATTTTGAACTGTCAAATCACATGACAAATCACACTGGTATAAACCAGGGCTATCTGAACTGTGCACTTGTCATTAAATTCCAAGTACCTCAATGATAGTGGAGTTTTGGGTGAATGGCATCAGGTCTCCCACTAGAGTTTTACAGCTTTTTGGTACCCCAGCAAGAATAACCCACAAAGCAAAGGCCAGTAGGAGAAGGAACCTAGGAGCATAGATCTTGTCTCCAGCATTCCACAAACCATCAATGGGGAGAGTCCACTAACACCATACATTTTCAGCTCTAGGTAAAAATGCATCTAAAGCAAAAGGCTTGCTGTAGTTTTGTGTGTTGAGTGTGGAAGTGTTTGCAACCCTGTCATGTTTGTATTGTTGTCTGTGTCCCCACTGGCGATAATTACTATCTCTGTGTCCTGGTGACCACTGTCATAGGGACTAAAGTAAGGGAAAAAAAAATCTAAAATTTTGAGTTATCACCAGAAAAGGAAAGAAGGGGACATTCTCAAGATGGTAGTTCCCTCACTTTGGAGAGACTTATCTCTTTCTGTTAAGTCTAACAATAAATCTCTTCTATGGGACGCAAAAAAACCCCCAAAAAAACCAAGACATTTAAACTTGTCCAAGACTAAAATAAAAAAAAAGTTTTCGTTTCAGATGCACTTTAATTGAATTTTGAAAAACCCATGTAGCCCCAAAGTTGACCAGCCACCATCTCCTATTGATTGAGTTAAAACAAATCTAAGCATTTTCCGACAGTGAATTATTATTATTTTTTTTTTACTGTTCTAAAAAAAAATTGGAACTTCTTAGTGTAATACATGTTTTAATTCACACATTTTAAATCCCAAATTTTAAGCCCCAAAATAACAGCTAATGACAACTCTTTATGTACAGGCATCCCGATATAGGGATTAGCTGCCAATGACAGCCTTATCATTATGTGATATTAACATTCAGAACTGAACCTGAATTTTGTCATTTAAGAGGCACTGATGACTATTAATAAATCATTTAGCACATTTGTTTGTAGTTCTTTCTTTTGTGCTATGCTATACCTACGGTGTTGACATCATATAAAAACAAAGTAGCAATTTAGCAAACAGCTGCCCATTGACCAAGACCTAACCTCTGACCTGAAAAGTTCAAGACTCAACACACCACTGAAGTGTTAAGGAGCAGACACAGATAACTGATCTCTATATTAACAATCTACTCTTTCAGTAGCTGGGGAGTAGCTAGTCTTGACAGAAGGAAAGGGGAGGGGGGCGGATTCTGCTATTAATTACAACCACTTCCAAACATGTTTTTCTTAAAGGATTGATAGGTATATCAATATTTTTAATGAAATGCTAAATGACGGTCTTGTTGCATTTCTCACTGTCTGAATATAGCAAATCTGAATGTCCACAAAGAATGTCAATTTAGCTGTAAGGAAAATAATTACTCTTTTACCAAAACTTTACTGAACATTTACTTCATCTCCTCCCTAAAAACAGAATACTTAAGCTGGCCATACAATACTGGGTTTTCGGGAGACCACTCGTATGAAAAAGTATTTTTATTAGTACATTATTTATATATTATTTATATACATACAGTACATTTATTTAGTACATTCTGACTTGACAAATGACCTTTGAAAGTACTTAAAAATAAGTTTGCTTTTCCCATTGAATTTTGGAGTGAATGGACTTTCCTCAACAAAAACCACAATCAAAGTTTGAAATTTGTTCATTTGAGAATATTTTTTCCATTCTTCTCCTTTGTATTTTCACCCGGAAGTTCGGCCCCCTTCTCCTTCCCCCCAGCGCCGAGCCACCCACAAAGTGCATGTGCAGTAGGAAGCTGGCTGTGAAGTCGCAAAGCTTCACTGCCGGTCTCCCTTACAAGAAATGGTGGCGGCAGCACCCTAGAGCCGATGAAAAGTCGGCTTGGGTAAAGGCACCACTGGATTCGTGGACAGGTAAGTGTCCTAATATTAAAAGTCAGCAGCTACAGTATTTGTAGCTGCTAACTTTTATTTTTTTTTTCAGAAGGAGCCAGGTCTTGTCCTCCCTCCAGCACATGATTGTACATTGAAGGAGTAGCAGCAGACCGATGAGCTCATTCAGGAGCGCAACAATAGGGGTTGCAATTGCAACCGGGCCCCATGGGTGTGCCTCCCTTGTACAACTGAATAGGAGGGATGGCGGGGGTGGAATTTAGAGGATCCAATCTCCTCCATTTTCCTGTATCCAGTTTACTTGTCTTCTGCTGTTCCCTATCAGTATTGCAATGGTTGCAATTGTGACTGGGCCTTGGCATTTCACCACCATGGGGAGGCCGAAAATGGCAGTAAGGGGGCCCACTGCAGAACTTGTGAAAGGGCCCCGCTGCGGTACCGTAATAAAGGGACCCGCAATAGAAGTAAAGGGCCCCAGCATTAGTGGGAAGAGGGAAGGGTCCTAGCCAAGGGTCAGGGGGCCCTTCATAATTTCTTGCACCGGGGCCCTGAAGGTTCTAGTTACGCCTCTGAGCTCATTTCTGTAACTCTACTCTTTCCTACTATGAACATGTCTCTTATGAGCACTGCAGCAACCCTGGTTACTTCTTGATTATGTTTCTACCTCTTCCAGTCTGAGTTTGGTGCACAGGAGACTACAAGAGGTCGATACCAAGTAAAATTCAGGAACTTGCATTAGTTACTTCTAAAAGTACACTTAATAATTTTTTAAATCTACCTTGAATTCAGCTCTAAATATTTTATTTATGTCACACCTAAGTACCACTCTTCTTACAAATGCTAGGAAAGTTCAAGGTACTTAAGTAGGTGGTTGCAGCATTTTTAAAAATAGATTTATAAAGCTGTACAAAATGAGAAAACCTACTGAAGAACCTTCCACCAAACCCGCACCCAAAGATTTAGAAAGCGATATACTGCTCAAAGTTTTACATTTCAAAGGTTGCAGATAATCAGAGTAGCTACACAAAGTTGGCCATGAGCAATGTCCCCCTAACCATCTTGTCTTGAATTGTATTGTAACTACACTGTCTTCCTTTATATTGTATATAAGTGCTGAACAAACTGTTAATGCTACATAAATCCTGTATAATGTGTCTGCATTTGGTGATATCAACAATAGTGCAACAAATACCTTGCTTATGGCCAACTAATGACTGTATTGGGAGACTGGTGTCAGCACTGGGGGGGGGGGGGGTGGATGGATTTTTTCAAAAGGTTTTATGTTAATTTCTGCTAACAATTCCAAGATCACAAAGAATAATCCGGCTCCATTTGGTGCTACCTCATAGGCAGAAGTAGAATATTGCTCCAACTTGCAATGAACAGTAGATGTACCTGTCCGATCTAGAGGCCTGTTCAATAGTTGGATTCCTCTACATTTTAAAAAAGAAATTTAGCAACAATTAAACCTAAACTTGATATACTAGAACAGTGATGCCGATCCTTGTCACCGCAGGATGTTTTGGAACTACATTTTCAGAAAAATAAAGAGGCAAGAAAAGGTTACCATAACATTTGAATAGTAAGAACCAAGCCTTCCTTTCAGCATATCATAGGTGTCAATGGCAGAGAAGGGCAAAGACACAGTACACTGACTTCCAGTTATCGTAAAGTGGTTGTAAAGGCAGGAGGTTTTTTACCTTAATGCAGTCTCTGACCCTGAGCACAATCTCAATCCAGCACTGTGTCCAAGAGCAGCAGCACTGCTCTCTCTCTCTATCTCTCCTCACAGGCTTAGAGACAGCACTGGGAGCCACCGACAGATAGGTTTATCCAATACTGCCTTGAGCTAGCTCAGCCTTAGACTAAGGGGGAGATTTAATAAAACTGGATCTGATGCAGCTATGCATTATACATAGTAACCAATCAGCTTCTAACTCCCACTTCTTCAACTGAGCTTTGACAAAAAAAAAACCTGGAAGCTGATTGGTTTCTATGCAGAGCTGCACCTGATTTTTCACGCTCCAGTTTTATTAAATCTCTTTCACTGTATTATATAATTAAGGAAATTATATCAAACATTGGTTTATATACCTAAATGATTTAAAAATAATAAAACTGACAGACTGTTATACATTCCAGTGTGAAGAAGGCATTTACCTTGAAATTGGGAGGAATAATGGTTTTTCCAGCAGAGATTTGAAGAATGATATTCTCGCCCTCAAATAACCAAAGGTCCCATCTGGATTGGTTGATGAGGAGAGCCCATGGGAGCAGCTCAATCAACAGGGTCTTGAGATGGGGCTTCCAGAGGGAAAGCTTCACCCTCATTGGGCTGTCCCACTGAGTCAGGTGCTCCCCACTGTAAAGGCAAAGTGCCAGCATTACTTGGAAAGCCATGTTAAAACAAAATCAAGTAACACAGAGCAGGTATTTAATTTTTTTAAGTTAATTTTCTCTCTATATATAGTATACATATCCATATTTCATACAAACATGAGCCTCCCAACACTGAGCAACACTGAGATTTGCAGGCGTGCATGCTGTAGATATATCTTAAGCTTCACTGTAACTAAGTGCCAAACCAGGAGGGAGCTTTAAAAAAATGTGCAAACTGCTTAAGATATAATGCAAATACAGGTAAAATTAGCAAAGTACAAATACAGGTGCTTTAATTGCATGGTACTGACATTTAATTAGTATAAAAACATACAAACAATGCACATATAATATAAATAAAAATATATTTTTTATATTTACTGATGAATGTACTGAAAGTGCCTCAATAAAAGTTACTGCATGGTCAGGTGTACACCGTTTCCCCCAAGTTTCAATCCCATTGAAAAATGTACTTATTCTATTTTATGCAACTACTAGGATGTTGCTCTGTTGTTTAGTGATGTTGCATTGAACAGCTATTGCTCAGCAAATATATTCAGTGGTTGAAAGGAGCATATGTAAGAGAAGCCAATGTTTCCTTTCTCTTTGCAAGTCCCCGAAAGACTAAGTGTTCTACTATTTTGTCAGAGAGAAGAGCCGAGTCAAACATCTCCAAATTTCAAAAATCTCCAATTTCAAAGCTAAACGCAAAAGAGGACACAAGCATCGACACAGTTAACCCTGCACCTTACTTATCCAACAGGAAGGTGGCGCTGCTGCTTTTGCCGTTTACAGATTTCATGAAACACTAAACCTTGCTCATCAAATCAGAAATACTCAGGTAATCAGATATCCTATATACTTCCTTATCAATGCTAAGCTAACCCATATATGGGCTACATGTTAAATATTTATTCTTTATTTTTATTGTTGTTTTTTTTTTTTAGTAAATTACATATTTGTTATTATTCTTTAATCTGGATACATCAATGCTTATTGTAACCAAGGACTACCTGCTCTACTGAGGAACTGCAAACCCCAACAAGACCAGAAAATCTTCAAAAGCTGAAGGAAGCAGGTGAAACATGCTCATTTAATTGTATGATCTATCCTTAGCAGTTTTACCTTATAAATGGCAACTCTAGCCAAATGGCAAAAACAAGTCTGAATCACATGCACGTATTATGTCTGTAAAATGACTTGATTTACCTCTGCTGCACCATATTGCTGATCTCATTGAGTAGGGTGGCAACACTTTTCAAAGCCTGCAAAACTATAGGCGATATTCTATTCTGTTGAATTTATTGCTGACCACACATGCTTCATTTTTTTTTTTTATCTGATCAATGCATGATACAATCAAAATGATTAAAAGATTAAACAAGTAAATAACCATAATTTTCCTTCTGATTTATTTACTCAGGATTGGATTTGATCAAACTGATGCAAAATGATCAGCCCTGGCCAATTGACTCAATCAACAGCACTGAGATTCTTTGTTCAGGGAAACGATCATAATTCGAACAATCAAATTATGAGTGGATCAAACATTGGTGGAAACCGAGTTAAGTTACAATCATATCTTAACTAACAATTGAAATCCACTTCCCTGTGTGTCTCATATCAATGCAAATGGGGCTGTCAACTACAGATCGATTCCTGGCGGAACCAAACAATCAGAATAAATCAATCATTTATCAAAGCACGTATGGCCACTACTTTCACACCAGTACCGCCTGAGTGTTAGCGGTAAAACAGCTCTAATTTGCGGCACTTTTCCGGCAGCGGCGCGCTGTTAACCCCCCCAAGGGGTTAAAAGTGGCGGCTAGTGGCGCTCCCGAAACGTTGTACAGCCACTTCGGAAGCACTGCCCATTCATTTCAATGGGCAGGGGCAGTGGAGGAGTGGTGTATACATCGCTTCCACACTGCCCCAAAAATGCAGCTTATAGGATTTTTTTTTACCGTCCTGCAAGCGCACCGCCCCAGTGTGAAAGCACTCAGGCTTTCACACTGGGGTGCATTAGGAGTTAATTTGGAGGCGCTTTACAGGCGCTATTTTTAGCACAAAAATGCCTGTAAAGCGCCTCCAGTGTGAAAGAATCCTTAGTCCACACTCTGTACTGTCACACCCCTGTAAGCCAACCTCTATGCTTTCTTCTGCCATCCATTAATAGGAGTGGCATTCGTATATTCAGCTGAGCAGTAGCAACTTAGCAGATTTCAGGTAATTACATTGGTAGAACTCAAAACTTTTCAATGACCACTAAACATACAGTACATTTACATTTATTATTATGATCCAACCCACCACAGTCTGCTACATGACAGCAGGAGACTCTAAGGCTACATTCACACAGGGGCGACCCGACTTCGGCGTGACTCTGCTAGGCGATTTCAGTGCAACTTCAGGGTCTTGAGGCGACTTTACAACACGACTTTTGCCAGGCAACTTTGCTTTGACCAATCAGAGAAGGGAGGGAGGGGGTTGCCTAAAAATAAATTCTATTCTTTATACAGTAAAGTCATTTCAATGTAGATGGGGACCTAACTTGGAGGCGACTTCTATTGAATCCTATGGGCACAAGTCGGATAGAAGTCACCTCCAAGTAGTACAGGAACCTTTTCTGAAGTCGCCTTGTAGTCAGAGCGACTTCAGTAGTGTATATTAAGACTGCTCCCATTCACTTCAATGGTATTTCAGATGTCAAGCGACTTGGGGCCTCAAGTCGGATTGCAAGTCGCCCCTGTGTGAATGGGCACTTAGCTACTGCTCCTCCACCTGACTGTTCTTTGTACTCTTAGTGTATATCATTGCAACGATGACTCCCACCCAAGTTCTGTCCCCTATGCAAGACATACCAGCAGTTTCCCCTTCTGCACACAGCACAAGAAATATGCTTTAATGACAGGTGACATTAACTCACGGAGCAAAGGCTAATGCTGAAAGCCTGATGTTATTTTTTTGAGATGAGGCCAACATGTGTAGCAAAGCAAAAATCTAGCAATTATATGAGCGTCGATGCTATTACCTTTGAGTACATAACTTTTTTTGACTCCTTATTGACTGCTTTATTACTGTCATCTAACCTCTGCACTTGTCCTCCAATAAAGATGGAAACCTACCTATCGTTATCTTTTTTATTGTATGGCCATGCAGGCAGAGTGTTGCATTCTCCTCCGTAAAAGTCTGAAATAATTTGACCTGTAGAGTACTCGCTTTGTGCTTTCATGGCAATTTGCTTAACTAGAGACGTTGAGATAGGAACAGCACATTCTGAAGGCACATCTTCTTCTCTGAAGGTAAATAGAAAACATATACAGTATATATGGTTAGATGAGAAAAATAATTTCCTAAAGAACCATTAACATTGAATAGAATATATAGAAAAAAAAGGAGACTGACAGAGGTGTCCCTTATGAGTTCTGGCAAAATTTAGGAAGCTGGTAGATATTTCAACTTAAACATGTCCACTAGAGACATGACTAAATAACTGGGTCTCTTGATTTAAAAAAAAAAAATAACTGGGTCTCACAGCAAACTGTCTTCATATCTGTCTGGCCTGTCATGTTTCATCTCAAAACAGTTCCCCTGTCAAGATAACTAATCACATCAAGTGAACAACTGTATCAATCTTTACAATACAGTATCTCACAAAAGTGAGTACACCCCTCACATTTTGTAAATATTTTATTATATCTTTTCATGTGACAACACTCAAGAAATGACACTTTGCTACAATGTAAAGTAGTGAGTGTACAGCTTGTATAACAGTGTAAATTTGCTGTCCCCTCAAAATAACTCAACACACAACAAAAGTGAGTACACCCCTAAGTGAAAATGTCCAAATTGGGCCCAAAGTGTCAATATTTTGTGTGGCCACCATTATTTTCCAGCACTGCCTTAACCCTCTTGGGCATGGAGTTCACCAGAGCTTCACAGCTTGCCACTGGAGTCCTCTTCCACTCCTCCATGACGACATCACAGAGCTGGTGGATGTTAGAGACCTTGTGCACCTCCACCTTCCATTGAGGATGCCCCACAGATACTCAATAGGGTTTAGGTCTGGAGACTTGCTTGGCCAGTCCATCACCTTTACCCTCAGCTTCTTTAGCAAGGCAGTGGTCGTCTTGGAGGTGTGTTTGGGGTCGTTATCATGTTGGAATACTGCCCTG
>BLSH010418433.1:975029-996533 GCA_018402905.1 Glandirana rugosa | reverse complement strand
AAGTAGTGAGTGTACAGCTTGTATAACAGTGTAAATTTGCTGTCCCCTCAAAATAACTCAACACACAACAAAAGTGAGTACACCCCTAAGTGAAAATGTCCAAATTGGGCCCAAAGTGTCAATATTTTGTGTGGCCACCATTATTTTCCAGCACTGCCTTAACCCTCTTGGGCATGGAGTTCACCAGAGCTTCACAGCTTGCCACTGGAGTCCTCTTCCACTCCTCCATGACGACATCACAGAGCTGGTGGATGTTAGAGACCTTGTGCACCTCCACCTTCCATTGAGGATGCCCCACAGATACTCAATAGGGTTTAGGTCTGGAGACTTGCTTGGCCAGTCCATCACCTTTACCCTCAGCTTCTTTAGCAAGGCAGTGGTCGTCTTGGAGGTGTGTTTGGGGTCGTTATCATGTTGGAATACTGCCCTGCTTCCCAGTCTCCGAAGGGTGGGGATCATGCTCTGCTACATGTTAGCATTCATGTTTCCCTCAATGAGCTGTAGCTCCCCAGTGCCGGAAGCACTCATGCAGCTCCAGACTATGACACTCCCACCACCATGCTTGACTGTAGGCAAGACACACTTGTCTTTGTACTCCTCACCTGGTTGCTGCCACACACGCTTGACACCATCTGAACCAAATAAGTTTATCTTGGTCTCATCAGACCACAGGACATGGTTCCAGTAATCCATGTGCTTAGTCTGCTTGTCTTCAGCAAACTGTTTGCAGGCTTTCTTGTGCATCATCGTTAGAAGAGGCTTCCTTCTGGGACAACAGCCATGAAGACCAATTTGATGCAAGGCTATTTTGTGCCCTAGGCAAAACCAGCTACGTGCGCCCCCTCCCCCCCAAAAAAAACCCCCCAAAAACTTTAGGCTACTTTCACACTGGGGCGGTGTGGGTGTCAGCGGTAAAGTGCAGCTCGTTTTAGTGGTGCTTTACCGCTTATTCGCTGCTTTTCAAGCGGTAGCAGGGAGCTTTTAACCCCCAAGAAGGGGTTAAAAGCGCCCGTGTTACGACGCTTCAGAAGTGGTGCCCATTCATTTCAATGGGAAGGTCGGTTTAGGAGCGGTGTATACACCGCTCCCGCACTGCCCCAAAGATGCTGCTTGCAGGACTTTTTTTTCCATCCTGCAAGTGTACCACCCCAGTGTGAAAGCACTCAGGCTTTCACACTGGGTAGGATTGAGATTCAGTTTTCAGGCACTTTACAGACGCAATTTTTAGCGTTAACGCGCTTAAAACACAAGTCACTGCACTATGGGTGAGCAGGGACTTAGGAAGAAATGCACCTGCATTTGTTGTGTCACTGGAAAAGAGAATGTCACTGTATCCTTGGTGTCAGTAAAAGAAAAAAGTCCCTACATTGGTGGTTTCACTGAGAGGACAAATGTCCTTGTGTCCATCATATGTGACGTGCACCAGTAAATTCAAGGGCATGGGGGTGGTAGGAAGCAGACAGTGGGGATGAAGATGACAGGGGGTGGGGTGGTAGAAAGCTGACAGTGGGGATGAAGATGACAGGGGGACAGTAGGTGGCAACATATCATTAGGGCTGTGTGTGTGTGAGGTCACAGGCAGCTAGTGGCAGGGATGTTTGGGGCTTCCTTGGTCAGGTAGTGACGTCACAGGATGCTGTCAGTATCGGGCAGCAGGAAAGGCATGCTGTACCTTGATTCTGGCAGACAGGCTCTCTGATGATAGCGACTTCGATACAGACGTCCATTCTGGAGAGATCAGGGAGCTGCTCAGCTACATGGGCCATTATCCGCGCTCTGCACATGGCTGGAGATCCGCAGAGCACAGGAGAAAGGGAGGAGCCGGGGGAAGGGAGCACATGAATCCACCCACTGACACAACAACTGTTGGAACGAGGTTGTGACAAGCTCACAGCGCCTCCTCCTCTTCCTCTACAGGACTGCACGGCGGTGCCGCCTTGAAAGGACTACTACTTCACACATGATCGAGATAGGGAACCAGCGGCTGTGGCAGCGCCCTAGGTGGCTGCCTAGTTCACCTAGTAGTAGCGCTGGCCCTGGATGCAATGTGCGGCATATGGTCTGAGCACTGACAGGCTGACTCCCTACCCCTTCAACCTCTGCAGCAATGCTGGCAGCATCTTTAGGTAGATCAACAATTCTTTTTTTCAGCTCCTCAGAGAGTTCTTTGCCATGAGGTGCTATGTTGAACTTCCAGTGACCAGTAAGAGAGTGAGAGCGATAACACCAAGTTTAACAAACCAACGAGTCACCTGACACCAGGGAGGGAAAATGGCAAATTGGGCCCAATTTGGACATTTTCACTTAGGGGTGTACTCACTTTTGTTGCCAGCGGTTTAGACATTAATGGCTGTATGTTGAGTTATTTTGAGGGGACAGCAAATGTACACTGTTATACAAGCTGTACACTCACTACTTTACATTGTAGCAAAGTGTCATTTCTTCAGTGTTGTCACATGAAAAGTTATAATAAAATATTTACAAAAATGTGAGGGGTGTACTCACTTTTGTGAGATATTGTAGCTCCGCATTGTCTTCTTCGGCACTGTACAAGATGACAACCTGCATGACAACGGTGTATACACAGACACTGTTTAATCATTTGCTGACCATGGCCGTCATATGACGTCTAGGGCTTTCGGTGGTGATATCTGAATAATGCCTGCAGCAAGCATTCAGATAACATTTTTTTCAGCCGGCGATTCCCTTCATTGTAAGAACAATCATAGAGGCTGTTCAGCTGCTTGATCGTTCTTACAGGCAGCGGGAGGGGAAGCCCCCTCGCCACCCTCCGGTGCTTCTCCGGGCTCGCCCGTATGATCGGAGAACCAGAGAAGGAATCCACCTCCAGCGGAAGTAGCCATAAAGATTTCCGAGGGATAGATGGTCCCCGGCAATCTCTATGACTTTCGGAGGCCCGGGTGCAACGTTATGATGTCACATCTGGGCTGACAGAAGTAAACAATGCCGGGGACTCGGCAGGAAAGCTTGAGATGATTCTTTTTTTTTTTTTTTTATCTCAGCCTTTCCTGCCTGGAGGAGAGATGTGGGGTCTTATAGACTCCACATCTCTCCATAAAGAGGACCTGTCACGCACTATCCCTATTACAAGGGATAAGCTCTAACGAGCAGGGTCCTCTGATTCCTCCTGTATTGAATAGTATTGTAATTGTACTGTCTGCCCTAATATTGTAAAGCGCTGCGCAAACGGCCTGCACTATATAAATCCTGCATAATAATAATAATAATGTTTACATTCCTTGTAATGGGAACAACAGTGATCAAAACATTTTTTTTTAAAGGGAAAGTGTAAAAAAAAAAAATAACAAAAACAAAATTACTACTGGGTAGGTATGGGATTGGTTGCACCCAAGTATCTATATTTTCTGATCAAGGTGAGTTCTGGGTAAGATGCATGACTGTGAAGAAACAAATGCACTTGCTGCTTAAACAGCCATGCTGTAGGAAAGCTCTACCTTGCTTGGAATGTTAGGTGATGAGTGAGGTCTGGCTCAATGTTCTGCAGCTGCTTTTCTATTCCTTTTCCAGGAATCACTTGTGCTTCATCTAGGCCAAGGCTTCTCTTTTCTAAATGTATAATAATGGGATCAGGAAGATGGCTCCTCATGATAAAGAGGGGGCTGAACACGATCTAAAAAACAAAGAACAGAATGACATTACTTTCTGTATTATCCAGCTGCCTAATGTTGTAAATTTCAGCTTCTAAGGTCGCAGTGACCTTCATCCTCTCCAGCACATGGGAGGTCACTGTGTTGTGCTATTTATTACTCACCATCCTTTGCTGTACTTGAGAGTTGGGCTCCAAGGTTAGCAGTGTGCACCACACGTAAATAATGGCTCTGTTTGATGATGGCACCTGTGAGCAATGAAACGGATATTACCAAAGGAACTTATCTTGGAGCTTCTTCTACTATTTCCTGCTTTTAATTTTACAACACATTATGCACAATGAAATCAGCCAGAACAGTCTTTGTTAATTGAGGATAGAATGAAAGAATTTAAATGATTTTAACAGGAACCTGCTTAAAGTGGAGTTCTAGCCACAAAAATTCCATCCATCTTTCAAGTCCTCTAAATAATCTGACTCACCTTTGGAGGAAAAAAAAATGTTTATACTCACCCTCAGTGTCCTGTTGCTATGTGGTCCCAGTAATCTTCCACTTCCTGGTCCGTGGCACTCTGCATCACTTCCTGCCTCTCCTGGGCTCCTGAGAAACGTGAATCATCATTTCCCAGGAGTCAGTGGGCGTCCCTGAGTTGTAAAATTGCATTATTTCCATACAGGAAATGACATGATTGATCGAGAGGTGCATGCTGGTTATCCAGCATGCACCTTATGCAGGAAGAAACAGGGCAAGGTGCGAGTGGGCTTCACATGCCCACAACTAAGATGGGAACTCCCAGAAAGAAAAAAATCTGACATGTAAGTAAAAAATCAATAGTAATACTACCAGGATTTAAAGCTAAGTATTGCTTCATTTATGTAATGCATATTAACTTATTGGATGCCAGAAAAAAAAATGATGTGGGCGGAACTCCACTTTAATGGCACCTTCCTATCTACATTATAGAGGTGAAGAAACTCAGGTGGGTCCTTGATATCCCCTTGCTGATGCAAATATAAATGACTCACTAAATAGAACAAACCTGTGAACATAAAATTCTGTTCTCTTTAATAAATATAAAGTGATGATGTTGCCCACAAGGAGTACTGAATGAAAGTTCAACAGTTATTGCTGCCACTGGGGCCCTTATATCCATTAGTATGTTAGCTTACACGGTTTCAAAATGTATGAGTATACTGTAAATCTGGTGTGAACAATCCTGTATACATCTCATTTAATCCTTTCCTCTGATTAGCATAAGTGAGGAAGCCTTCACCATATTACACCATTTAGCTGGCCAATATTTTCCTGCAACTGTAAGATGAAGGTCTCTGATTATGTACTCTATTAGGATTAAAACAAATATAGTATTCAGTGGCAAGAGTGTAACAGTATCATATGAGCTTGATTGGTGTTAGGGTTGGAAATGTGGCAATAAGGTGTCACTGCCAGTGTGCTAGAAAAATAAAAGTCCAGTTTTTACTGGACTGGGATTTTATAGAGGAAAATTCCACTTATTTTGTTCTGGATGGTATCTGTTTTAAGTAGCTCAGATCCAAATGTTGGTGTTGCACCTTTTCATTGAGAAAGAAAGCAACTCTACAAATCTTTTGTTAGCAGCATTCCTTCCTTGTAGTACGTGCGTTCTGGATTTTATTCCCACTTGGACATTATCTGCATGAAGTTGGTATGTTTCCTCCAAGTTTGTATGGGTTTTCTTTGGATCTTCCCAACAATTCTAGGGTTATTTGCATTTGATTAAACTAGCCCTAATCCAAATCTATTATTTCTCATGGCAAGCCCTAACGTCCTTCTGAGATAGGAGAAAAGGACTACCTCAGCCCTGTAAAAAAGAAAAAAATTACATCTGCTATTAACAGCCTGATATGTGCTGGCCGATGTGCCTAATGGCAAAGATGGACTTGCATATACACACAACACTATTATTGCACAGAATTTCCAAGCTGAAACATAAATGCCATCTTCCACAGCCAATAAATCCAGACTCATGCAAACAATCCACACCCACCCCAGACCCCACTGACACTCAGCAAGATGCAATGAACATAAAGTCTGCTGAACATCGCAGTAAGGGAGGAATTTATTGTGTCAAGGAAGATTTTTTTTTTGGAAGGGCAGGAAATCCATGTCTAACATATCAAGAGTAAAGCAAACAGATGTAAGATATCTACATCACATAATCAAAGAGTAAGGGGCTTGCCAACTTCTAAACAAGCCAGGAACATAGGGTGTGTAAATGAGCACATTGCTTAAACATTTTCTCACACACAAGCTGCGCAGTGCTCCCCAGTAGCGTGTCCTGTAATGTGATCAAGATACATCACTACTGCAAGCTAGAGCAATATCTTATTTTACAGCCACCCAGACCTTTACCTTCCAATGATGCTAACTCAGTTATGGACAAGCTGCAGACCTCCAACTTGCTAAGCTTCCATAAGTCCCAGTATTCCCCACATCCTGCTTCCTAGGCAAACTGTAGATATAAAACTCTGGAGGTCTTGCAAGTCCCAGCATATATGAAGAGACTAAACTGGCTTTGGGCAAGCTGCAGACCTACAGGTGTTTAGTTGGTTAACTTCACAGGCCATGTCCTTGTCACAATAAACCCACTATAAGCAAACTTTCCTAATCCCCATTTTCACTTTCCTAAACCTGCAGTCATGTGATCATCCAGCGCCTTCTCTCAGTTTAGGTTTTCCATGGGTTCCTCATCCAGGTGTTCACATCACACAGTGACGTGGACAGCTATTATTGGCTGGCCAGCAGTGGGGTCCTCTCAGGATCCATAAAAGGACCAACATCAAACCAAGGAGAATGAAGGGGATTGGCTGAGGAGGCTGGACTAGTAGTCCCCACAGGTGAAAACAACATCAGCAAGTGATCTGAATTTGGGAACTTAGGTGAACATACTTGACTTCATCAGGTAGTGAAAAATTAAGAGCTGGTGGGAGAGTGTTGGGGAAAATTTTAGATTTTGAATTGAGTTGGGCTTTAAATCGTTTTTAAGCATTCTTTTTTATTTTCTTTTTTTTTTAAACTTGGGATAAGATGTTTTGGTGATATACAGTATCTCGCAAAAGTGAGTACACCCCTCACATTTTTGTAAATATTTTATTCTATCTTTTCATGTGACAACACTGAAGAAATAACACTGCTACAATGTAAAGTAGTGAGTGTACAGCTTATATAACAGTGTAAATTTGCTGTCCCCTCAAAATAACTCAACACACAGCCATTAATGTCTAAACCGCTGGCAACAAAAGTGAGTACACCCCTAAGTGAAAATGTCCAAATTGGGCACAAAGTCTCAATATTTTGTGTGGCCACCATTATTTTCCAGCACTGCCTTAACCCTCTTGGGCATGGAGTTCACCAGAGCTTCACAGGTTGCCACTGGAGTCCTCTTCCACTCCTCAATGATGACATCACGGAGCTCATGGATGTTAAAGACCTTGCACTCCTCCACCTTCCATTTGAGTTTGCCCCACAGATGCTCAATAGGGTTTAGGTCTGCAAACATGCTTGGCCAGTCCATCACCTTTACCCTCAGCGTCTTTAGCAAGACAGTGGTCACCTTGGAGGTGTGTTTGGGGTTATTATCATGTTGGAATACTGCCATGCGGCGCAGTCTCCAAAGGGAGGGGATCATGCTCTTCTTCAGTATGTCACAGTACATGTTGGCATTCATGATTGCCTCAATGGACTGTAGCTCCCCAGTGCCGGCAGCACTCATGCAGCCCCAGACCATGACACTCCCACCACCATGCTTGACTGTAGGCAAGACACACTTGTCTTTGTACTCCTCCCCTGGTTGCCGCCACACACGCTTGACACCATCTGAACCAACGGGCTCGTGTGCATCATCTTTAGAAGAGGCTTCCTTCTGGGATGACAGCCATGCAGACCAATTTGATACAGTGTGCGGCGTATGGTCTGAGCACTAACAGGCTGACCCCCCACCCCTCCAACCTTTGCAGCAATGCTGGCAGCACTCAAACGTCTATTTCCCAAAGACAACCTCTGGATATGACGCTGAGCACGTGCACTCAACTGCTTTGGTCGGCCATGGCGAGGCCTGTTCTGAGGGGAACCTGTCCTGTTAAACTGCTGTATGGTCTTGGTCACCGTGCTGCAGCTCAGTTTCAGGGTCTTGGCAATCTTCCTATAGCCTAAGCCATCTTTATGTAGAGCAACAATTCTGTTTTTCAGATCATCAGAGAGTTCTTTGCCATGAGGTGCCATGTTGAACTTCCAGTGACCAGTATAAGAAAGTGAGAGCGATAACACCAAATTTAACACACCTGCTCCCCATTCGCACCTGAGACCTTGTAACACTAACGAGTCACATAACACCGGGGAGGGAAAATGGCTAATTGGGCCCAATTTGGACATTTTCACATAGGGGTGTACTCACTTTTGTTGCCAGCGGTTTAGACATTAATGGCTGTGTGTTGAGTTATTTTGAGGGGACAGCAAATTTACACTGTTATACAAGATGCACACTTGCTACTTTACATTGTAGAAAAGTGTCAGTTTTTCAGCGTTGTCACGTGAAAAGATATAATAAAATAGTCACAAAAATGTGAGGGGTGTACTCACTTTTGTGAGATACTGTAAGGCCCAGCATCAGCCAAGCATTTTTTTTTATATCGGGGGGGGGGGGGGGCATAGACCTGTGTTTGGTCTTTATTGCTAATTGATTCCCCATTGGGAGGGTTACTCTTATATTCTTTTCCCACTGTCACTGGTACTGGAAGTGAGTGAAGAAGATACTCACTAACAGAGACACAAATAGCAATAAGGACAGAATGGGCAACAGTTAGAACCTGCAACAGGCTTGTATTGCTATCTATGTCTACAATCAGATTTACCCTCACCCTATGTCCAGGAAATGCCTTGTGAATTGCTGTGCAACAGGGTGTAGCTGTCAGAGGGAATAAAAGGAAATCTAGACAACTAAAATACAGCAAAACCTAAGTGAGGTTCTAATCTCTCCTCCTGGGCTTTAATTATTGAAAACCTGAATAAATCAACATGAAAATGAAGAAAGGAAGTGACCATCTTTGTAACAAGTCACTGTAGGGTTTAGATATAAATTGAATGTCTCATTTAAATGGACAAATGAGGGAATATTGATAGCCATTTGCTCTGTGGAATAGAAATCTCTTGGTGACACTTATACAAAGCATCAACAAATTTAATGCATACCTATACTTGGATAATTATTTGCTATCTCAACCTTTCTACTCCATTAAACTCATAAATGGGAGAAGAACCTGTAAAAAACATTCAGTCTAGGATTCATAATCCATCAGAATCCCTCCATCTGGGGCCTTTTTGATAATGAATTTAATTGATATATTTATATCCAGTATGTTTATGGTATCAACATATCATACGAAATACATAAATCCATTTACATCATTCATTCTTTATCCCCCTAAGGAGTTAATATATTAAATGCTAATTTTTGGACTTTGTATATTAGCTTTTTTTTTAGCTACTAATGAGAGTAAATTTTGCTGAAATCAAATCAGTACAAGTTTAAAACTTATAAGTTTATATTAGTAACTGCACTTAGAGCAACTCGGTGGTTAAAATAAAGTTCAAAATAAAGTGGCCTCCTACAAGGTGGACCTCTCATGCTGCCTGCACCACCAATTTCTGCCATAGTTAAGAGAAAGTGAAGACCCAGCAGTTTCTGATTTCTCAGGAAGTGCCAATTTCCAGGTCCCCCACTGTGCTCAGTAGTTCGATCCACTGGCCCCTATGTCAATACTGTGTCTTATTATGTACTGTGTAAAAGCGACAGTGTGTCAGAGGACCAGAAAATTGACTCTCTAGGAAGTCTCAGATTCTGCAGGTAGATGGCTTCTCTTCACCAATAATAATAATAACAACTTTAGTTTATACATTGCCTTTAGGGTTGTTCACACCAGGTGCATTGGAGCTACACTGGCTGATATTTGCAGTGCAGCCCAAATGCAAAGACAAGACAAAATGCCTTGTTTCCTTGTTGTCAGTTCACAGCACAGCAGTGCTGTGGCGTGTGTTGAAAATAAAAAAGTACTGCACGCAGTGCTTTTCTTCAGAGTAGTGGGTTGCAATGCAAAAACCTTCATTGCAATGCCACTGCGGTGCACAGAAATCTATTTAAATGTCACCAATGACATTTGAGTAATATTCTCTGAAAAAGGATAGAGTAAACAGTGCAATAATTTTGAAATCAATGCAAACAGGTAGCCAGTGCAAGGACTTGAGGATAGGAGTAACATGATCACTTATATTAGGCATAGCCAGAATTCTGGAAACCAAATTGTGGACATATTGTAGTCTGTCTAGTGGATTTAGTTAACCCACCAAGTAGAAAACTATAGTAGTTCAAGTAAGAAAACACTAATGTATTGATCAGCTTTTCAGCCACAGTGTATGATAACATAGGGCGTAGTCAAGCAATGTTTTTTAAGTAGAAAAAATATGCTCTTCAATGCATATATTGGCACTGTGGACGGCAGGAGCAGAGAGTATCCAATTACTTCTTTCCAAGGGTAACTATTTTGAACCATTTTTTAGCCACAGAGTAAATTTAAGTGTAGTATTCAACCCAAATTGACCAATATAATCCATTTTGTTATGGTATGACTTCAGCAGAACTTACTAACCTACTGTGAGTGGTAGCTATGAGTTACATCACATAAGACGAAAACTTATGAATATGAAATCTTTAGTATACAAGGTCATTGGGTATCTGCCGACAAGTCTTGGTGAACTGATGTTAGGAGAATCGATTGGTTAACTTTGTGCCAATGGTGATCATATTGTGTACTGTGTAGAAACCAGTGGCAAAAGCGACAGTGTGTCATGGAACCAGAATACATGCTAGGGGGAGTACAACTGGGGGAATCCATAGTGGAGAAGGATCTGGGAGTTTTGGTAGATCATAAGCTTAATAATAGCATGCAATGCCAAGCCACGGTTTCTAAAACGACCAAAACCCTTTCTTGTATTAAGAGAGATATGAACTCCAGAGAGAGAGATCATTTTGCCCCTGTACAAATCATTAGTAAGACCTCATCTGTAATATGCAGTTCAGTTTTGGGCACCAATTCACAAAAAGGATATCGGGGGAACAGAAGAAAGTGCAGAGAACAGCAACTAAATTGATAAGAGGCATGGAGGAGCTCAGCTATGAGGGAAGGTTAGAGGAACTGAATTTATTCTCTCTTGAGAAGAGGAGATTAATGGGGGATATGATCAACATGTACAAATACATAAGTGGTCCATATAGTCAACTTGGAGTTGAGTTATTGATATTAAGGTCATCACAGAAGACAAGGGGGCACTCTTTACTTCTAGAGGAAAAAAGATTTAATCTCCAAATAAGGAAAGGTGTCTTCACAGTAAGAGCTGTGAAAATGTGGAATAGACTCCCTCCAAAGGCGGTTCTGGCCAGCTCAGTAGATTGCTTTAACCCTTTCACTGCCAAGTCCATACGCTGTATGGACCTACAGAAGTGCCTGCAGGCGGCCAAGTCCGTACGCCGTACGGACCTAATTTCTCCCTCTGCTATAAGCTCATGACCACCTAAATGACCATAAACTTATATCAGAATTGTTCAGCAGACTCTGCTGAACAAATCTATAACTCTGATCAGTGAATTACAATCCACTGATCAGAATTATTAACCCTAAATGTGACACGCCCCCCCTCCATGCCACCGTTTCCCTGTCCCCTGCCTCTCTACCTCTGGCCGCTAACTTTTATCTTAAACCACCAGTCAGATCACCCCCCATACCGGCCCCCGCACCCCCATCCATCCCTGCTCCGGCGGCATCCCCCCTTCCCCTCCAGCAGCCTGTAGCTACTGGCCGCATTGAGCTCCAGAAATCTAACATGCTGAAAGCGCGGGGGAAGGGGGGGGATCGGTGTGGGTGGGGATAAAGCTGGGGCTTGGTATACATGTGTATACCAAGCCCACTCCTGTAGCACAGTGGATATAGGCAGCGATTGCTCCTATATCCACTGACAGCTGATAGATTGTATCACTCTCTGATACAAGTAAACCGCGAGTGATACAATGTACCAGTCTGTCATTTTAGGAATTCCATTCATTCAACTACAACTAAAGTGCTGCTGACTGAGAAAGGGACTATCTTCAGACCCCTTCTCTGTCTCAAAAAGAGAGATATGGGGGTCTGTTTAGAGCTTTAATATCTCACCAAATACACCCCCAAAAAAAATGCAAAAAAAACACAGTAAGACCCAGTCCGCCCGAACTTGGCCTCTTCTCCACGGTGACAGCCCCTCCCCTCCTGCACTCACCCCTCCAGGGTGACTGTTTCCCCCCGCACTCACCCCTCCACAGCTTCCTCGCTTCTCCTTCTGGCCAACCCGATCCGCCTCCTGTCCTGATTGGCAGGGAGGAGAAGCCAGAAGACAATAGTGAATATTAATTTGTTATTGTCACAAGTGGGTGGGGGTTCAAGGCGCAGTGCTCTGCACCCAAGCCCAACCTTTTTCAAGCCAATTAGAGCCTCAGGTTCTAATCATGTGGCTTGGAAAAAAAAAATTCATAGAAATGTATGAGTCTGGTGCCCCTGCGCCCCTAATGGACCGCCCGCTCCAAAACCCCTTTCACATAGAGCGGATTCTCTCAAGCAGATCTCTCTGCTGATCCCCGCTGAGCAGGCGGATGACAGGTTTGTGTCTGCTCTGCTGATACAGAGCGGACACGGAAACAGCCCCCTGTTCTCTATGGGGCAGTTGGATGGAAAGGACCGCCTGTCCATTTCCATCCAATCCGATTTGCTAGATGGATGGGGAATGGGATCCCCATCCGTCTGTTTTTAGCGGACTGGACTGGATCGGATGCAGGCGGGTGTAAACGGACACATGTCCATTTACATCAGCCTCTCCATAGAGAACAGTGGGCGGTCCGATTGGGACTGCCTGAAAAACGGACAGAGAGACCCGATCGGTCTGCTTGTGTGAAAGGGGCCTAAGGCCTTGTTCACACATGGCATACACAGCGCACCTTTACGGGAACGCACAGGTGCTCCGTGCATCTCTGTGCAGGCAGTCCCATAGATGTCATTTGGTATTTAGCACTTGCTCCCAATTTTATATCCATGGAGGTCCGCATGCATGTCCCTGAGTTCACACTGTCTGCGTTCGGGGTCATGTACCCACACGGATGTCAGATTGGGAACAGCAGCTATGCCTGTGCAGCTGTAGCATCCCAATTGACATAAATGGGACTGCCTGTACGGAGACGCATGGAACACCTGTACATCCCTGTGCGGGTAAACGTGGCCCTCTACGGGCATACACTTTAGTATGCCTCATGTGAATGATGCTTTAGTAGAAATTTAACAGGAATTTTGTAAGTTATGTTGTATTTATATGTACTATTAATGATTTTAGTGTATTTTTAGTGAAAATAGCAATATGATGAACATTTGCGCAATTATTGCAGGGCCCAAAAATCAGTAGCACTTTTATTTTAATCTGCAGGTCATGTGCTTTCAGAAAATGTCTAGTTTGAGGGGTCTTTTCAAATTCTGAAAGCTGTAAGTGAAAAATGGCAACCTCTGGATTTTGAGAGTAAATTATTTTTATATACAGTTTTACGTACCTTCAGTTTTCACCATTTCACAAAAAGGTGCAATTTAAAACGTACAAATATTTGTTATTTTTTAACTCAATACAGATTTAACTTTTATATTTGTTTGGAATTTAGCAGGAATTATGTACATTTTGCCATGTATGAATCTACTATGAATGATTTTAGTGTATTTTTTTGCGAAAATATTGTTTTGATAAACATTTGCACAAATACCGTGGGGTCTAAAAAAATCAGTACCACCTTCTTTTTATTCCAGAGGCCATATGCTTTCAGAAAATATATGGTTTGGGGGGTCTTGCAAACTCTGAAAGCTGTAAGTGAAAAAATGAAAACCTCCAGATTTTAGAGAAATTTGTAGGTACATTTGATGTTTCACCATTTTGCAAAAAGGCAAAATTTAAAATGAACAAATATTCATTATTTCTTAACTCAACACAGGATACATTTTTATATTTAGCAGGAATTTAGTAGGAATTTTGTAAAATTGTGTGTTTTTATCTGCTAATAATGATTTTAGTGTATTTTTAGCAACAATATTGTTTTGATAAACATTTGCACAAATACCATGGGGTCTAAAAAATCAGTAGCACCTTCTTTTTATTGTAGAGGTCATATGCTTTCAGAAAATATATGGCTTTGGTGGTCTTTCACTAATTCTGAAAGCTGTAAGGGAAAATGAAAACATTCAGATTTTTAGAGAAATTTGGATATTTACATGTTTGTATACGTTTGATTTTTCACCATATTGCACAAAGGCACAATGTAAAAATTATTTTTTTTTTGTTATTTATTAACTCCATACAGTTCAAGCTTTTATATTTAGTAGGGATTTAGCAGGGATTTTGTAAAATTAGCTGTGTTTTTATCTGCTAATAATGGTTTTAGTGTATTTTTGTGAATATATAGGTTTGATAAACATTTGCGCAAATATCGCAGGGTGTAAAAATTCAGTAGCACCTTCTTTTTATTCTAGAGGTCATGTGCTTTTAGAAAATATATGATTTTTGGGGTCTTTCACTAATTCTGAAAGCTGTAAGGGAAAAATTAAAACCTTCAGATTTTTAGAGAAATGTGGGTATTTACACTTTTGCGTTCAGTTTTCACTATTTCGCAAAAAGAAGCAATTTAAAAGTTACATATATTTGTTATTTATTAACTCAATACAGGTTAAGCTTTTATATTTAGTAGGATTTTTGTAAAATTTGCTGTGTATTTATCTGCTAATCATGATTTTAGTGGATTTTTAGCAAAAATATTGTTTTGATAAACATTTGCACAAATATCGTGGGACCTTAAAAATCTGTAGCGCCAGTAACAGCCAACAAACAGCATGCATCAGATACAATCATCTATGGCATCAGGCAATAGTGTCCGCATTGAACCACTCAAGATTGTTCCAGTTGGTGTTCCTGTATATCTACTACAAGACTCTTCGGGTTACCATTCGTAGGGTAAGTACAAGCAATCGGGTGACTCCCACCTGGTTCCTTTTTAATAAAAAAGGAAGAGGAGGACTGAAAGGGGGGAATGGAACAACTAAACACAAAAAGAAATGGGAAAATCGAGAGTGAGAGTAGAGGGGGTAGAAAGAGAGCGGGGGGGGGGGGGTAGGGGGCAGAAGGAAGAATGGGAAAAACGGGGAGGGGGGAGCAGGAAGAGGATGTGCGAGGCAACGATGGTTCCCAATGATGTGGCCAATCGGGCCTCAGGTTTGGTCAAGGTTGCGGATCTCAAGAAGGTGTGTTACTAAATAGAGCTTTGCCTTCTTCAGATAAAGTGAACATATTCCACAACCCCCATGTCTTAGTAGCACCTTCTTTTTATTCTACTAGTCATGTGCTTTCAGAAAATATATGGTTTGGGGGGTATTTTACAAACTTTGGAAGCTGTAAGTGAAAAATAAAAAAGCAAAGGAAAAAATTGCAAAAATGGTCTGGCCACCTGGGTGTATAAAATGGAGCACAGGGTCTGGCAGCGAAAGAGTTAAAAAAGGCCTGGATTCTTTCATAAATGTACATAATATAACTGGATACCAACATTTATAGGTAAAGTTGATCAGGGAAAATCCAATTGCCTCTCGGGGGGGGGGGGGGGGGTTCAGGAAGGATTTTTTTCCCCCACTATAGCAAATTGGATCATGCTTTGCTGGTATTTTTCACCTTCCTCTGGATCAACTGTGGGTATAGGATTTTGTATATGGGATAGAATGATTTTTTTTTTTATTGGTTGAACTAGATAGACTTCTGTCTTTTTTCAACCTAACTATGTAAGTTTGATCCTCTCCTTTGAATGAGACTGCATAGCCAAATAACCAGCCACCAAAGGTAGAGCTACATTCAGTTTTCTAAAGGAGTGTTCTACTGTCTCTTGTACCTTTATTTAATTTATTAGGGTAGGATTGCAAGGACAGCTGTTGATTATAGAGTATTGGGCTGCTTTAATACAGAACAGCGATAATAACATAAAAAAAGCTATTGTATATTCCAGTTTAATAAACATGTCATAATGGGGATAAATTCCAGCATTACTTCAGTAGGCACCAGCAGCAGAAGGTCCCTAGAAATTATTTAAAGACATCAGCGCTCTATGTTCCCCAACCCTGTGACATTTGCAAAAGAAATCTTTGAACTGAAATGTCAACAAAAATCTCACAGTATATAAATAATACACATATAACTGTGCCCACACGCAGTGGATGTTTAGGCAAGTCTCTGAAAAAATAAATAGCAAAGATGACAATTTGAATTCCTGTGCCGCAATAACTGACTGGAGGGCGATCTGTAAAGCGAAGGTCTGTCTATAAGTGCACTGTTTTCTGAAGCACAGAGAGAATGGAATTACATTTATACAGTACAAACAAATGACTATTTTGGTCAATTAAAAAATTCTCGGAGGCATGATCTGGTATTTTGTTACTTGATCTTTAACAATAATTTTATAATTAAAGATCCAGCAAAACTTAAAATCTGTCATTTTGTATTTTTGGTTAGTGAAAGTTTTTTTAGCCTTGAGGAGCATAACTGACAACTTCATGCCAAAATCTTAATGTGAGGGATTTCTGGTACTTTCAAAACATCTTGTTTGTATTTTAAAGATTGTCGGAATAGGTTCTCTTTTCTGTAAACTAGCCTGGAGAGTGAAGAAAAAATCTTTACTGTTTTCTTTTTATTTTCTACTTGTATAACAATAATTATAGTGATATGCTTTAAACATGTAAGTACAACCCTGGGCTTTGGAATCCCACTATTAAAATACATGTGAAAACAAAGTAAAAAAGCTGGGATGAGAGCTGGTTATGTGACGTGTCAAAGTTTTGTGCCCTTTCTCTTCCCCAATCATTGAGTTACATCTGCTACAATAGGCAGGAAGAACTCGGTGATGAGCTGCGGCATACACACCACAACTGCAGTTTATTAACAGGCCTCAAAATACAAGTCACAGTGTAGAGGGACCTAGTGGTGCCTAACCAAAAGTGGATATTGACATATGTTCTATATAAGGACCCTTAGAGGGAATATATAATGGTTCTGTATATAGTTTCTTTTTTTAGTCACTATGGTCAGGACTACAACAGTTTTTTCAGGTGAATATGGAATCTGGTATTCATATATTTTGTATTAAATATTTTCTGTATTTACTAGTGTAATAAGTCTTATTTATTAAAGTGGTAGTAAACTCCCCAGGAGACGTCAGCATCTTTCAAAGCAGTAGAAAAAGACTAGGGCTGGGTTCACACATGTCCGGCTGCAGTTTGAGGTCTAGGGTCTGGTGCGCTTCTGTTCACCGGTTCATGTCCGATTCATGTGCGAATTTTTGCCTGAATTCCCACCTAAGCCGGACCCAAAACACTTTTCCAAACTGCACTGCAGCCTCCCAGGACATGTATGAACTAGCTCCATTGAGAGCCGGTCGCATTCACGTGTTAAGCGAATTGGGTTTGGTTATAAACACATCCAGTTCCCATATATGTGAACCCAGCATTACGAGTGGCTATCTTTGAAAGTTCTTTTAGGTGCACTGTTTAGAACAGTGCTTCTCAACTCCAGTCCTCAAGGCACACCAACAGGTCATGTTTTCAGGTTCTCCATTATTTTGCACAAGTGATTTGACGGTTTCACTGCCTTAGTAATTACTACAGCTGTTTCATCTGAGGGAAATCATGAAAACATGACCTGTTGGTGTGCCTTGAGGACTGGAGTTGAAAAACACTGGTTTAGAAGATATCTCCCACTCTTGTTACAATTACATCACTTGCATTCTGGGAATGCCCAGTGATCGTTTCCTTCTGGTCCAGTGTGTTCGAGCAAATGGTAGGCTGGAAGTACCGGTCCCTATATCACCAGAGTTGGCCCTGTTGGGCATCCATGGGGAAACTCACTGATCCCACCACAGTAAACTCTTAGTATCGTACTCTTGTTTTATGCAAAAAAAAAAAATCCTCTGTAGATGGGGTCCCCTACCCCTCCCAGCTTAACCTCTTGGGTAGCCAGGATTAATGCTGCAGTGCCCCTCTATAAGCTGACCTATATTAGGCGTGGATGTCCCTGGAATTTCAATAAGGTCTGGTTATTTGGATCTTAGTGAATATACTCCACTTCCCCCCCACCCCAGCCTGGCAGATAAGTAGAAGCAGACAATTTCCCGTCTCCCCCACCCCCTTATTAACCCCCCCACCACCTTTGATCATTTGAATTGGATTTATGAATAAACAAGGTCTCCTTAAATGGGATGTTCAATTTGCCTTGCTGCCTCCACACTGTATGGTTTTTGCTAATTTCATGCTTGCTTACTCTTTCCTGAAATATGCCATGTTTTACTGTTTACAGTTATGCAAATGTTATTTTGAACTTCATTGTAATGCTACTTACTCCTTCAATAAAGCAATCCTGATTGTTAAAAAAACAAAAAAAACAAAGCAACTACATTACTCGCACATGCGGATAGTTATCCCGATTAATGGCACACTCCTACAAAGTGAGCCAAATGGTGAGCTATTTCTTCTGTATTACTGTTAAAAAATGTATAGTGCTCTAGGAGATATTTGTTATAAATGAAATGATCATTAACTACATACAAATGTTGTTTTTATTGTACAAGGTCCTTGCGCTCTCCCTTTTCCTTTTTTGTAATTAAAGTGGTTCTAAAGGCAGAAGGTTTTTTACCTTAAGATCTCTCCCCTACTAATGCAGGTATAGTGTAGAGTAGGGGTCTCCAAACTATGGCCCTCCAGTTGTTCTGGAACTACAATTGCCATCATGCCTAGTTATGTCTGTGAATGTCAGAGTTTTACTATGTTTCATGGGACATGTAGTTCCACAACAGCTGGAGGGCCGTAGTTTGGAGATCCATGGTGTAGAGTAATCAATTGGTGACTGGTTTCGTAAGCAATAGGAATTGGATAGGGCACACTCTAAAGGGGTTGCTCTCCCCTGAGGTTTTGGTATGGAGATGAGAAAGTGTTGAATTTGGGTCACTCTCCATACTGAGTTTGGGGGGGGGTCTGTTGGGCCTAAGGGATGGGATTGTTATTCAACCACTGAAGGCCACAAAGTGTTTCCATCTGACCCTGCTCATTAGCAAATTAAGTTTCAATCTTAGGGTAGAAAAACGGAGTGCCCCAATATGAGGGAATACATGAAGATCTGTGGATATCTTGATGATAGTCTCTTATCTTGTGCAAGAACTTGAAAAGTTAATCCTATTGTGGGATGCTAGCTTACAGGTCTATAAGAGAAAAGGCTCTATAATGGGCAAAATTGTTGATAAATGTTTATACCAGTCTGGAACCCTAGTCATGACAGTGATATTAAAAAAAAAAAACTGTGCTGACAGCACAAAATATACACAAAAGTTGAGGGATTATAGTAGGGCTAATCAGGTACTACAGTACCTTTACCTGGATGTTGGCCATCTCCAGGGCAAAGACTGAGACTCTTTTTGAATGTATAAGGGTATAAAGAGACTAAGCATAACTCTCCCTCTATCTAACAAGGCAGTGCTCTGTGCTTTAGCAACCTCCTGCCACTACCAGACCAAGTGTTGCCACATGGGGGGAGGTTGTAACTACTAACTGGTAGATACCATCTTTCATTTGGTCATTAATCTTCTGCACCTGCTAAAAATCCCTATAGTATATGATATATTTTGAAGAGCCTTGTATCTTTGCTTATGAACATAAACACTGACAACTATAAGTGTTTTCTAAATAATATTAGCAGTACATTGACCAACTTAAAGTAGAACTAAACTCGTAGTGGTCCTTGATGCACCTGAATGATGCACAGCATACATGCATAGTATGACAGACTTACTCCCTTTAGTGCACCCTCCTCTAAGGAAGCAAGATGTACACTCCTCTTGTCACCCTAGCCATAGCAGCTGCCATCTTCTACCAAGATGGTAATGTCTACTTTTAATGGGTTCTCTCTTTAGCCCAAGGGCAGCCAAATAAATGCCTGTGCATGTGCCCTGGAGATACATCATACCCACCCCATTCTCTGCATCTTGCAGATATTACATAAAGAAAACTGATAGATACCAATATAAAACTCTACCAGCTATATTAAAAAAAAAAAAAAAAAAGTTCCACTTTAAAGTGGTATTAAACTTAAAACCAAACATTTAATATATTGCAGCTTACCAAATATTAGAGGTGGTGTCTGCATTTGTTTATTTTCCCCCCCTCTGTTTTCACCTGGTGATCTGGCCAGTAACACACCTAATGCCCCCATTCTGGATCAACGAGCACAGGGGCACAGCCGCACCGTTAATCTAAGGGGAGGGGAGTGTCAGATGTACTAGCAGATTTAGATACACTAACAAATTGAAGCCAATCTCCAGCTCACACTTTATAACCAATTATAGCAAGTTTTTGGGATAGTTTTTACATAAATAAAAGCTGGTCATTGTAAGCACCACTGTCAGTGGTAAATGGTTTGTCTCAACCATCTGACTGCTACATCTGCAAGAGAGCTTGTTCTTTTGAAAAACAACAGACTTTCTGGCCAGATCACCAGGTGAAAATAAGGGAAAGAAAGACCAAAAAAATAAAACAAAATGCAGCCATCACATCTAAGTATTGTTAAGCTGCAATATAATAAACGTTTGTGTTTGGGCTTAATACTGCTTTAAGTTCTGCCTGGAATTACTTGTACAATGAAATCCATTGACATCAATGACAAACCTCAGGGCATGCTTGACTTCCACTTACCTGAATGATGAAGCTGTGCTCAGTAGCGTCAGCAGCCAGACAGACATCTCGTGACCATTCTTCCTCTCCTTTTGCTCTTACACACAGTTCTGTAAGCTCACTGTTTTCCAGTACGTAAGATGGTAGTTTCTGTTTTTCTGTTAGGCAGTCTATATGCTCTCGCACCACAACATTGCCATCTTGTCCCACACAGTGCTGGACTACCTTCAGCTCAATGCTGTCTGACAAATAGCTGCAAATGATTTGCCTTCCACAAATTATCACCTAGGGAGATAATGATACATGTAAAACAAATTGCAGTTAAAAATGGACGCTCTATTTAATCTTCCCTATATGTAATACAAACGCATAAAATCAAGCCATGTATCTTTTCAGACAGTAAATGCACTGATTCTTTACAAAGGACAAAATTAACACCATCAGTGACAGACCTACTATTATTGTAATAATATTATATGTAATAATGTAAAAAGAGCTGCTGATTTTCAATCAAAATTTGACACACTGGACGAAGTGGGGTTGATTTACTAAAACTGGAGAGTGTAAAATCTGGTGCAGCTCTGCATAGAAACCAATCAGCTCTCAGGTTATTTTGTCAAAGCTTAATTGAACAACCTTAAGTTAGAAGCTGATTGGCTACCATGCACAGCTGCACCAGATTTTGCACTTTCCACTTTTAATAAATCAAACCTTGTGTCTAAAAGGCTCCTCCACCAGATCAAGTTAAAAGCTCAATGTACACAGAACAATGCAAGTAGGGTGCTGTACACAGCTTACATAAACATCACAGCACCCTGCATCAGTGATCCTCTCAAGCGCACTCATGCAAGCAGTAGGCTGTCTTTTTTCGAAGTCATCAAAATGTCTTGCTGCGTAGATAACAGTTTGGACAAGTGGAAATTCCTGAGCAGACTCCATTTACATGCTCACTGCCCTATGTAAAACCCATAATGTATGAGATGCCCAGCCTTTATGATTAAACTGAAATTCAATGAATGAATTTTTTTAGACCACGTCGACAC
>BLSH010418433.1:923906-966277 GCA_018402905.1 Glandirana rugosa | reverse complement strand
AGAACACACCCAGGGAACACTGTTAACCCTTAGAGCGCCCCCTCCAGGTTAACCCCTTCCCTGCCAATGGCATTTACACAGTAATCAGTGCATTTTTATAGCACTGATTGCTGTATAAATGCCGCTGCAATATCGCAGTACCGCTAAAAATCGCAGATCACTGCGATTACTAGTAAAAAATAAAAAAATAGATAAAAACCCCAGAAATGAATTCTCATCATCCATAAACGCAGCAACTTTTGTGCAAACCAATCAATGAATGCTGATTGCGATTTTTTTTTACCAAAAATATGAGGAAGAATATAAGAATATCAACCGGCCAAAACCGATGGAAAAAAATGTTTTTTTATATTTTTTTATTTGGATTTGTATTTTAGCAAAAAGTAAGAAATTTGTTTTTTTTTTTTTGCAAAATTGTCGCTCTTCTTTTGTTTATAGTGCCGATCAGAAATGACGCAGAGGTGACCAAATACCACCAAAAGAAAGCTCTATTTGTGGGGAAAAAAGGACGCAAATTTAGTTTGGGTACAACGTCGCACGACCGCGCAATTGTCAGTTAAAGCGACGCAGTGCCAAATCGCAAAAAGTGCTCTGGTCCTAAAGTGGGAAATCCTTCCGGGGCTGAAGTGGTTAATATAAAGCTCAGCACTATGGATGCACCTGACATAGAGCAGCAGCCGAAAACATTATGCAATAAATAGAATATTTCCACAGTATCTGTACAGATTGATGCATTTATCCTACATCAGGGCTGCTGTAAAAAAAAAAAAAAAAAAAAAAAAAAATTTGCCATGCTAATGTGGAATAGATTCAATCTGTCACTCTGGGATCCACAGGGAATGTGAAATTAATAGTCAAAAGTGATAGATTCTTCTGTATGTTGACTCTTTTTTCTGAATTAACAGAACTAAGCACAAAATCTGGATAGTAGGCGATAATGCCTGACGACAATTTACTGTAAATGTGTTTTTTGCAGATTTAGGCTGGGTTTGCACTATTGCCGCATGCAGCTAACAGCAGGGGTCCAGTGCGCCTCCATTTACCGTTTCAGGTCCGATTTCAGCCCAAATCTTGGGCTGAATTCGGACCTGAAAGGGACCAAAAGACGCACAGGACCCCTGTGCAAATTTGCGGGTCACAATCTCCTGTTATGCGATATGGATGCAGGGAAACCCACATCCAATTCGCATAGGTGTTAACCCAGCCTAAAGCCTCGTACACATGATGCGAATTTCGGACGACAGAATGTCTGTTTTTTGTTGGATGCTTGTCTCATGTCAACAGTGAAGAGTTTACTAACAACATGAAAATTTTTCGTACGGCCGAATTCAACATTAAAAGTGACGTAATGTAATGTGTTATAGCTTTGTATGTATGTTTTTCCATTTTTGAGTATGCGTAGTCGTGATCGTACGATTTTTTCCACACGAAAACCGTACTAATGATATGAAAATCGGACGTTGAATTGCCGTACGAAAATTTCTTTTATAGCCTGCACAACCAACTTTTGACTTCCATACCAATGGTAAGAATTTCACATCGTGTGTACGGGCCTTTAAAGTATAACTAAAGGCAGACTTTTTTTTTTTCGGGTGGGGGTGTTGGGTGGAGAGGGATTAGAAGACCTGTCAGTTTTATTGCTATCTCTGTCCCCGTTAGGGATATTTACTCTCTCTGTTTGCCATTACCACTGCATGTGAATGAAAATACCACATTTTGAGTTGCCATTAGAACATTAACAAGAGGGGAAAACTTTCACTTTGGACACTAGTTCTGGTGACAACCAAGGATTCTCTCTTATATGGATTGGAGGGGTTTTCTTTCACTTTCTGTTTTGGCTATAGGAAGGAAAGTGATTAAAAATCTCCCCAATAGGACAAGGGCAAAAAAAAAAAAAAACACAGGGATTATAACACTCCCACACTCTACTAGAAAAATAAGAGTTTTGCATTAAGCTCTACTTTAAGAATCAGAGTTAGAAGTATACATTGGATTTATATGCTAAAGAAGTGAAGACGGTTCAATTAGGAAAATTAATATACACTTTCCCAAATGCATGTTTACTGAGCATAGTAAATATAGTAAAGCTGAAATAAATATCAAATCACATGCAAGCAAATTCCTTGTTTTTTAAATTTCTCTCGGACACGTTTGGGTATTCAAAGTCAGCACAGGTTTACCTTACTTCATATCATTCAAGCGAACAGCCTCTACTTCCTTAGTAAACCAACTCCACTGTGTGTATACAGCTAACATAATAGTGAACAGAATGGATATAATGGATTAGTGATGCACACTAAAAGACATACAAATAGGAGCAGAAAGATTTACAAAGCTTCTGCCTAAAGTCCCAGTGTGAGTGAGAACCAGACCCGTATAAACACAGCAATTGCTGACTCACTGTCACCGAGGAATACACTTGTCGGTTTAAATTTGCTAGACTCCGACTTGCTGGCATGGTAGCTCTCCCTATATGTTACAAATGTAAAGCTACTGTGGCTCCACGGTTCACTAAAGGCAAAGCCGACCGGGCCAAACGTATAAAACAACAAGCTTGTGAAACAGATTCTGTAAGGTTAACATTTCACTTGTAACTGCACTCAAAAGAAAAATACAAACATTGTATAGTCATTAGACCATAAATACAAAAAGGGTATATTCAGCGCAGACAGGAAAAAAGGACATAAAGAAAGTTTGCAGGCTGGACACTAAAAGGCAATTAAACAATCCTTTCATAAGAAATAAAACAAGAAACAGTGCAGTGCAAAAAAAAAAAAAAGTCAGTCCAAATTGTGACCGGTAAAGAAAATCTAATACAAGAGTTCCCAGGTGCCATCTGTGTTGTTATCAAATCACAATCATGCAGGTGAAGATGATGTGGGTCCTACACCACCACCACTAGCAGCCTCTCACCTCCCTCCTTCGGCCACTAAGACCTTCATAATCGCTCGAGTAAGGTGACTAGGATCCTGGTCTTCAAACTTGGTTACATCATATGGGCTTCCATATAAACTCTCCCGATACATGAAATAAAAGTAGACCCTCTCTAGTGCTCTCTGTCCCAAATCCACAGTTTATTAGGTATAAAATGAGGTACTCACATTAAAAAACACCTCCACTGGTGTTAGTATGCAGGTATCAGATAAAAAATAATCCACAAGAAGATGGTCATGTGGGTGACGTCCAACATGTTCCTCCCTCAGGTACGCGTTACGTCCTATGGGACTTCTTCAGCTCGAGTGGAGGTGTTTTTTAATGTGAGTACCTCATTTTATATCTAATAAACTGTGGATTTGAGACAAAGAGCACTAGAGAGTGTCTACTTTTATTTCATGTATCGGGAGAGTTTATATGGAAGTCCATATGATGTAACCAAATTTGAAGACCAGGATCCTAGTCACCTTACTCAAGTGATTTACGCCTGAAGGTCCTAGTGGCCGAAGGAGGGAGGTGAGAGGCTGCTAGTGGTGGTGGTGTAGGACCCACGCCATCTTCACCTGCATGATTGTGATGTGATAACAACACAGACAGCACCTGGGAACTCTCGTATTAGATTTCCTTTACCAGTCACAATTTGGACTGCCGTTTTTTTTTTTTTTTGCGCTGCACTGTTTCTTGTTGTATAGTCATTGACTTCCCTGAAAAAAATTAATAGAATAAAAGAAGCTAAAAATGCCTTGTTGCCCATTACAACTATTTAATTACATACATTCTGAGCAACATTTCTTTTTACGAGTATGTGGTCCTGTAGTTCCAAAAAATAAAATAAAAGTCATGCATTTTGCACCAAATTCATATTCCTACCTAGAACTTGTACTTAAAGCAGAGTTCCACCCAAAAGTGGAACTTCCGCTTTAAGAGAAGGTGACCCCCGACATGCCACCATTGGCATGTCATTTTTTTGGGGGGGGGGGGGACCAGGGACCCTGTTTTTACAGGGTCCCAGGTCCACTTCCTCCCCTGAAGCCGAGGCTCTGGAAGGATGTCCATTTTCCTCCCCCTCCCTCTCAGTGATCTTCTGGGACACGTCACAGGTCCCAGAAGATACGCCGGCCATTCATAAGGCGCAGCGCGACTCGCATGTGAAGCCAAAGCTGGGTGCCCACACTTATGATGCCGGCGCCGCCAAGGGGAGGGGGCGCAGAGTGAGCCCTCGGGCGGCCGCATCGCTGGAGCCTGGGACAGGTGAGTGTCCGATTGTTAAAAGTCAGAAGCTACACTTTTTGTAGCTGATGACTTTTACCTGGGTGGAACTCCGCTTTAAATTTGGCACATGCTGCACCACCTTTAGAATACATGAGACACTTTTGCAAAATCTGTCTGGGCCAGTCACTCTCTCTCTGTACGCCAAAAAATAGTTGGTTTTAATTAGCTCCACTGGCATAAGATATGAAGTGTTGGTATTTTACTTTGAATTTGGGGCATTCATTGCCCCACAATGTAAAAGGGCCACACTTTAGAACTACCTGGATTTGGGGAACGAGTAGCTGTCAGAACCAAAAGTGTCACAAATGCTTCATGAATTTGGCGCAATACCATATCAAGAGGGATTAATGTCAGAAAAGTGGTGTAGCAGCTTTATTGAATTACCCCCAATGTGTTTTCTTTTTTATATCAATTAAGTCTGTCCATACACCTGCACTGAAATAAGACAATAAGCAAAATATATACAAAGAGTAAGGCTAAGTTCACGTGTTCAGTCATGTTTTTTCAAAGAAAAACTGGATGAAGTTTACACCAGTTTTTTACATCCTCCAGCTGGAGTCCTTAACCACTTGAGTCCCAGAGCCATTTTTTCATGCAAAAAAAGGACCGTTTATTTGTTTACATAAGTTTATCGTCTGTTCCCTTTTTCTAACGGAATAAATATAGGATCCATTCAAAAAGTGGATCTTGACAGAAGCGGATGTAAACGATCATCCATTTACAACCGTTTTTCATTCGTCAATGGATGGATGAAAAACGGACAGACGGTCCCCATGTGTGAAAGGGGCCCTATTGAACAAGCTGAATGGTTACTATGCACAGCTGTACCAGATTCTGTGCGCACAAGTTTTAGTTCCCCCCCCCCCCCCCATGAGTGCAGCTTCTCTGATTCCCCTAGGCCAGCTAATTTGTTCTACTTCTTCAAACCTCCACAACAAATGTTTTGGATTCTTCTCTTCCCCCAACATGTGCACACACAGGACACAAGCACTGTTCCACGTAGTCATACACACAGTGAATGAAAGATTCCTTAACTATGCTGAAAAAACAGAGTAGCACAACTGATGGGACAAGTAAACCCAACATGTCTGGAAAGACACAATCAAGCCCTACTGACACTCCTAGGAGCATGTCTGCAGAAACACCATCAGTACTGTACCGACACAGCCAGAAACATGTTTTGATCTACTGCTTTTACTTTGGCTTTTGTTTGAATCAGTATGCAGGAAGAAGAGGAGGTTGTAGGCTTGCCTGACAGGTTCTATGAGCCCCTAAGAAACAGTTCCCAGCATAAATTTAAAGCTGAACTCAATTCATACCTTCCATTTTGCACAGTTTTACAGGCTCCTCTCTTGTACTGAACGTGCCTAATTTCACTGCACACTTCTCACAATGTGCATTAAAAGCTGCATCAAGTCAGGTGCAGTTCATCTCATTTCATGGCTGGAAGACATCCAGCATCATCAAGCTCTGCTCTTATGTTATTTATATCAGTGTTTCTGAACCTGTTTTCAGTCAAGGCACCCTTTAAAATTCTGCACAATCTCGAGGCACCCCATTCTAAAATGTAAAAAAACACAACTAATTGTTTTACATAACATAGCAACATCCGCACATGTAGGACACCCAATGTCAGAGGTGATTTATTCTTCCAAATACACCTTTGCACACTGGTACTGACTAGTATCCCAATGTTTCTCTTCTCCTTCAGTTTCTCTTCCTCACTCAGCTAATATGACTTCAGTTCTGACAGATAGAAGGACATCCTCAGGTGCCTAATGTCCTCCTTATCAACCGATGATGTAATTGGTTGTTAGGACACCAGCGGCTAGAAATTGGTAACAGTGTACAATAAAAACCTGGGGCTTTGTGTAACTAAAAGGCAGGCTTCATTCACCCACCAGCTTGTATACAATTTTTTGGGCCGTGTTTAGACATTTTGCCAAGGCAACCTTGAAGAAACCTAAAGGCACCCTGATTGAAAAAGGCTGATTTCGATTTCAGTTCTTCAGTCATGGAAGCTCAGCATCATATCTGGGCATTACCAGTTTCTGATTTTCAGAAAACAATGTACAGCCCCTACAACCCACCATGATCTGCCTCCATTGCAGAGAAAAGCAAATAGATAAAGATATGTAATGAAAACAGATTCATTTGATCATTTCAAATAAAATACTACAGAAGCTGACCATGTGTGTAAAGACACAATGAGGGGAATTTACTAAGGCTGGAGCGGACAGAATCTGGTGCAGCTGTGCATGGCAACCACTCAGTTTCTATCTTTCATTTTCAAAGCTTAACTGAACAAGCTGAAGACAGAAGTTGATCTGTTCCTATGTTGTTACCCGTTTTAGTAAATTCACCCTATTTCTTGTAAGAAGCAGACAAAGTATACAGAGTAAGTCAGCCTGCATTAGTACCTTTTTAAGCACATTTTTGCTTAGCCCAAGGGAGCAATACAATGTATAAACTGGAAGCAATTTTGAGAAAATAAGTGCAGCCAAGCGCAGACCAGTTATTTAATGTACTGATCATTTATATTTTATTTAAAAAAGTATTTGTAGAATATGATATGTGCACATTAAAGATTCTCTCAGGCAAGCCAGCACTTCCAGCATTTACAGAGTTGCCATGTGGTTAGTCTGGGCCCTTTGACAGAGATGAATAGTATCAATTATTAATTCAACCCACTTATCTTCTTCAACTCATGACCTTACATGTTTGCAGGAGGAGGTGTTCTATAGTCTACACACCCATGAATGTCACGAAGACAGTAATAGTTTTAACTAGTTCAGCACGGATTTAGGATGTAAACCTGTGCCTTTTACCTTCAGGCTTCACCTTCCTTGACTACAGTAAATACAATATTTTGCTTCCTGTGGAATTCTGATTGTATCCCGCATATGGAAAAGCTTCACAGAGCAGCTGTTTAATATCTTAAGTAACTAATTGGATAAATGTGTCCATTGATGGAATGACAAAGATTGATGGATAGAAAAAAAATATATATTTCTAAGAGCACTAAGGTCTTGGATATCAAATGAAATCATAAAACATTCCCCAATTATTATTAGCTGACATGAGAAAAGATATGTTCTGTGACACTATGTATTAATCAGTTCCCGATCTAACAGGATATATAGTTAAAAGTTACAGAATTACCAGCATTCTATGCATTATGAACTTGCAAACTTGAGCAGTCCTTTGAACGGTGACATTAAGAACTCGGAGCCAAGTAAGCCCTGAGATATGAATTCAGGCATACTGCTGTGGAACTCAAAAGAGGTTATGAAGCTGGAACATCACTGTTATTATTTCTAGAGATATTTCACAGCATAAACAAGCCTTTAGTTATTGTTTAGCAGTTCTCTGAGGTCCGTGCACAGTCCCCTATTGTCTGAACATGTGCAGCAGCAGATCAGAGTACCACAAAGGCTATGGAACCCTGTGAATTGGGTTAGCTTGATCTTGAGGGTGCATAAAATTGTGCAAGATATCTCTGAAAAAATAAAGTTCAATGTGTGTTGCTGTGCATGAATGTAAAATTCTCATCTCTTACAATAGCTAAACATGGGTCAGTCATGCCACCCTGTCATTAGCATCCAGGCACAGACTTTGTTACACTTTATTTTCAGCATTTACATTGTACCAATATATTAGACACTGGCTCACAGTGAGTATAGATGTATACACATGAATCGCTGCCCTGAGAATAGCTCACTATCTATTGTCCCTATCACACTTATACAGTGGGGAAAATGATTTTGTAAGTTTGCCCACTTACAAAGCAATGAAGGGTCTATAACATTTATCACAGATGTATTTTAAATGATAGAGACAGAATATCAACCAAAAATCTTCTCTAAATCCTTAAGGTTTCTTGGCTGGCGCTTGGCAACTCAAAGTTTCAGCTCCTTCCATAAATTTCTATAGGATTAAGGTTTGGAGACTGGCTAGGCTACTCCATGACCTTAATGTGCTTCTTCTTGAGCCACTCGTTTTGTTGCCTTGGTAGTATGTTTTGGGTCATTGTTATTCTGAAAGACCCATCCATGACCCGTCTTCAGCGAAGAAGCCTCTCATCCAAGATTTTACAATACATGGCCCCATCCATTGGCCCCTCAATGCGGCAAAGTTGTTCTGTACCTTCAGCAGAGAAACAGCCCCAAAGCATAATGTTTCCACCTCCGTGCTTGACTGTAGGGGTGGTGTTCTTAGGCTCCATTTGCACTAGTGTGATTTCAGATGCGACTTGAGTCACACGGAACTGCATGACAATACAATTTACATTGTTTTCAATGGTGACCCTTCACATCTATGCAACTCAGCACAGAGCAATTTTGGAAAATGTTCCTGTACTACTTTGGTGTGATTCTAGCACAGTTTATATTTAGAATATGCAAACCCCTTTAAAATAGCTAGTGCCGACACAAGGCCATCTAGAGCCCAGGGCCAACATGCCAAACTGCACTCCCCTGTAGTGATGTAGTTGTGGGTAGACGATTATTATTTATTTTATAATGTGAATAATTTTCCGTCAATAAATACTTCATACCTAGGTAGACTTGAATAGACTTGAACCCCTCCACCCTGCTAAGCAACTCAGTTCGTCACAAGCAGTACAAACTCAAGAAAAGAGGGGTGGGTGCTGTGTCCGTCAATGAACTCAGAGAAAAGGATTTTATGGTAAGTCAAAAAATCCTATTTTCTCTTTCGTTCATTGACGGACGCAGCATCTTATTCATGATATATGGGGACGTCCCAGAGCAGTGTCAAAAAACGAGGGGTGGGTAACACAACAACAAACTGTACCCAACAGAAGCGCTGTCCGTGAGAAGCCAGACACGCCTCACACCGCCGCCTGAAAAACTTTGCGGCCAAAAGCAGCATCCGAGGATGCTGAAACATCAACTTTGCTAAATTTTGAGAAGGTGAGCACAGAGGTCCAAGTAGCCGCCTTGCACACTGGAGATACAGACGCCTGATGTCGGAAAGGCCAGGAGGTGCTAATCCCCCTGGTAGAGTGAGCCGTGACCGGAAAAGGGGGCTCCAGACCCCCAAGAGTATACGCACGGGTCACCGTCTGTCTGATCCAACGGGAAATAGTGGCCGACGAGGCCGCCAAACCCTTGCGCGGGCCATCCACCGCAACAAAAAGTGCATCCGACCTCCGAAAGGAGGCCATAGCCGCCAAATACACCCGCAGAGCCCTGACCACATCCAGGAAGTGCAAGGCAACTTCCTTAGGGTGAGACGGGCACGGGCACAGCGAAGGAAGGACAATATCCTCATTGATGTGAAGAGAAGAGACCACCTATGCTAAAAAGGAAGGTGATGGGCGCAAAACCGCCTTATCCCTATGTAGGACCAGATACGGAGACCTACAGGACAGAGCTGCCAGCTCAGACACCAGCCAGGCGGATGTGATAGCCACCAGGAAGGCCATCTTCTGCGAAAGCAGTTGCAACGAAATTTCCCGGCTTCTGTAGCACCGAGAGGACCAAATTAAGGTCCCATGGTGCCAAGGGCGACCATACCTGGGGGGTGACATGACTAACCCCTTGTACAAAGGTACGAATCAAATAATGCGTCACCAAGGGGCGCTGAAAAAGAATCGCCAGGGCAGAAACCAGCCCCTTGAGAATGCTCAATGTCAGCTTGTGGTCTAGGCCTTGTTGAAGGAAGGTCAGCAACCGAGCCACTGAAAATGAACGGGGGTTCCACCCCCCCGCCTCGCACCAGGCAATGTAAGCTTTCCAGGTGCGGTGATATATCTTGCGTGAAGCATGGTGGGAATCACCGACTCCGAAACCCCCCGATCCCTTAACACCTGGGATTCAATAGCCAGGCCATCAAAACCAGTGAGGGTAAAGCAGGACGCAGAGGCCAATCCGGCGCTACCAGAATGGTTGGGATCCCCTCTGACTCTATTCTGCGCAACAGCCACAGAAGCAGCTTAAGAGGGGGAAAGGCATAGAGGAGCCGATACCGGGACCACGGAGCCACGAGGGCATCCGCAGCGTCTGCCAACGGACCCCTTGTTCTGCTCACGAAGGACTGCACCTTCTGATTGAGCCGGGATGCTAGTAGGTCCACGTCTGGCATGCCCCACTTTTGACAGATCTGGTGGAACACTTCCGGGTGTAGGGACCACTCTCCCTGATCCAGGCTCTGGTGACTGAGGTAGTCCACCTGCCAATTTTCGATGTCCAGAATGTAAACGGCGGAGATTTCCGGCACGTGAAGTTCTGCCCACCTCAGAATGTGAGCCACTTCCGACGCCGCTGCCGAGCTTCTCGTTCCGCCCCGATGATTCACGTAAGCCACCACTGTGGTGTTGTCTGACTGAACTCGGACAGGCCGACCTCGCAACCTCCCCGACCAGTGGGAGAGACAAAGCCTGATGGCCCGAGGTTCCAGCACATTGATCGGGAGGACAAGACTCCTCCAGGGGCCAGCGACCCTGGGCCGATGACAGCCCCAGGACCCCTCCCCAGCCAGTTAGGCTGGCGTCTGTCGTCACCACCATCCATTCAAAGGGGAGAAACGACTTCCCCAGCCCCAGGGCCGGGGACCGCAGCCACCAGGCGAGGGAGAACCGGGTCTGGCGATCCAACCTGATCACCTGATCCAGGGATGAAGGGGACTTATCCCACCGCAGCAGAATTGCACGCTGCAGGGACCGGGTGTGACTCTGGGCATACGGGACTGCCTCGATGTTGGACACCATAAGCCCCAACACCCTCATGCAAAACCTTAGGGAGGACCAACGATGCGATAGCAGAGCCCACGCCGCTACTTGGAGCGTCAGCAACTTGGCCGGAGGAAGAAACACCTTCGCCTGCTCCGTATCCAAGATCAAACCCAGATACTCCAAACGGCGCGACGGGGTCAGAGTCAACTTCGGGAGATTGATCACCCAGTTGAACTCCCTCAGGGAGCTCTGGGTGATTGCTACTTGTCCCTCAGAGCCGAGGCCGACTCCGCCCGCAGGAGAAGGTCATCAATATATGCCACCACCACTATGCCCCCCTGCCGCAGCAGGGCCAATACCGGAGCCAAGAGCTTGGTGAAGACTCGGGGAGCGGAGGCCAGACCAAATGGGAAGGCCACAAACTGGTAGTGTAGATCCCCACCGCAAAGCGCAGGAAGCGCTGGGGACTAGTGCATATAGGGACGTGCAAGTACGTGTCCTTGATGTCCAAGGAGGCCAGGAAGTCTCCCTGGTGAAGCGCTGCCACCAGAGAACGGACTGACTCCATTATGAATTTCCACGCCCTCACAAAGAGATTGAGCGCCTTCAGATCCAGGACAGGCCTGACCCCATCTTTCTTTGGAACCACAAAGAGGTTGGAGTAAAACCCGTGGAAACGTTCCGCGGAGGGAACGGGAAAACAATCACCCCCTGACTGAGCAAGACTTGCACAGCCCCTAACAGGGCCTGCCGTCGCCCCGGGGGGAGCCTCAAATTGGAGGCGAAGAACCTCTCCGGGGGCTGGGCACGGAACTCTATCTTGTACCCGGACAAAACCACCTTGCGCATCCAGAGGTCCGAGATGCGGGAGGTCCACCGGTCCGCGAACCCCAAGAGACGTCCCCCCACCCGAGCAATGGGCGGGGGCAACCCATCATGCAGCGGAGGACTTCTCCGACTTCTCAGGCTTTCGCTGCCAGGGACGATTCTGGCCCCCCGCAGCGGCCTTGGTGAGCTGAGAGCCCTTGCCCGCTGCTTGGGGCGCACAAAAAAATCTCTTCTGAGTAGAAAAAGAGGGACCCGCCTTCCATCGGGGCTCCTTACCCCTTCTGGGCTCCGGAAGAAAAGCGCTCTTTCCCCACCATGAAGTCCTTAATGATCTCATCCAGGGAAGCCCCAAAAAGACAACCACCTTGGAAGGGTAGGTCCATCAGGCCTTTCTATGATGCCAGGTCACCCGATCAGCATTTCAGCCAAAGCAGGCGCCTAACAACGACTGCAAAGCCAGACAGCTTCGAGAGCATGGGAGCCATGTCCAATGCTGCATCGCAGAGATACCTAAGGCCCTGGGCCAGCTGGTCTGTCAACTGCACTGATTCAGGAGAAACCTGAAGGCCGCCCAAATCCCGGTGCAGAATGGTCGCCCATTCCATAAGCGCCTGCGCCACCAGCGCCGAGGCCAGTGAGGGGTCGCATGGCCGACCCCGCCACAACGAACATAGCCTTGGACACCGCCTAGGTACGCCTATCGGCCGGGTCCTTAAAAGATGGAGATCCCTCCATCGGAATAGTAGTCGCCTTGTTCAGACGAGCCACTGGCGGGTCCACCATAGGAGACGCCCACTTCTGTAACAGGGCGTCCTCAAAGGGGTAGCGCACCGAAAAATGCTTGGGCATGGCGAAAGAACTTTGAGGCCGTTGCCATTCTTTATACACAAACTGATCAAAATACGGCAAATAAGGGAACACCTTAGGGGCCCTGGCCGGCTTGTGTGACCCGAAAGCATACACCAACCTCCTGTGCCACCCCAGCTTCAGCGTCTCACGGACCGCTGAGACCAAGGAGCCCACCAGTGCCCTTTCGTGAGCCACAGTGGCCCCCGTGGACTCCTCCTCATCATCGGAGGTGTCCCCGGGCTCACCATCTGACAGCTCCAGGGGGGTCCCCGTCATGGCAGAGCCCCCCTCCTGTTCTGATTCCTCCCCAGATGATAGGGGAGGGGGTGGCCGTTTCTTCACCACCCTGCGGTCACGGGTCGGCTCCACCCGAAAGAAATATTCCGCCAGGATTGCTGTCAATTTATCAAGAGGGACCACAGGTCCCAGCGCGCCTGGAGCCCCACCGGAGACCTCTGACAGGGAAGCACCTGCTTCGGCCGCCATTGTGCCACCCACCGGGACACACCACCACCTGCAGAGGCCTGTGTACAGGAACCAGGCGCCCACACCACCCCAAAAAAAAATTGCCACACAGGGCCCCAGGGGCACCCAGGAGGACTCACCACACCGCCCTCCTCCTACCCCCGGAGAGTGCTGCCAGACCCCAGACCACTGCTGCTGCTGCCTCGTGCCGCCCTGCTGCCACTACGGCCCCCATGTGCTGAATGTGTTCCGTGTACAGGAACGGTGCCAACACACTCGGGACCACCCTCCGAGCCAGCCAACCAGGTACCATAACGTGGCGGACCATGCAAACATGGCCGCCGTATGCACTAGAGGCCGAACCGCGCGGTTGGCCACCGCGGCTACAAGAAAATGGCGGCCGGTCCGCTGAAAATGGCGCCGACTGCCGCTGTGAGTGGCCGACCGCCTCAGGCTCGAGGATGCATTCCACCCCCCCGAGTAGGGGGGGAGGAATGCAGCCGGGGCGACCAGCGCAGCCCCGGAGGCAGATGAGGAAGGGGGTGGAGGGTGGGGTAAAAGATGGAAGGAGGCCCACCTAACACCCCAGGGGGGAAACAACCCGCCTGCCCCCCCACACCCCAGGAGGGTGGGGGGGCATACTTACCCGTCCTGACGGCCGTAGGGGGTCACCCACCCGAGACAGACCTGTGACACCCGTGACGCGAGGTCCTAAGTGCGCTGGCGGGATGTTTTACCCGCCGGCCGCCCCACACGGAAGGGGGCCCGACGCGGCCGACCCAGCGCGGAGCTAAAGTCAGCTTGTGTCCGTTGGCCGCACTGGGGAGATTACCTGGACCTAGAATATCCAGCCTGTCACCCAGCCGGCTACTTGATTGCAGTCTTCATCAGATGTCTTGAAAAAAAGAAAAAAACGGGGAACCGCAGGTCCCAGCAGGGAGCCAGGTCCTACTTCTTGCACTAGGCAGAAAAAAACTGAGTTGCTTAGCAGGGTGGAGGGGTTATACCAAGTGAGGACTGCCCCCTGGGAGGGGCTGTGTCTGCTTTTAGCTGAACTGTGTTCTGCCTAGTCCACTCCTAGTGAAAGGTGCCATAACCCACATGTCATGAATAAGATGCAGCGTCAGTCAATGAATGAAAGAGAAATACAAATTATGTGACTAGTAAAACAGTTACCATACATGTATTTCGACTGTATTTAAATGCTTGCTCAGAGCTCAATTTTAAGTTAACTTTAGCCCTCCCTGCAGCTTTTCTTTAAGCACGTGCCACAGAAAGACGTACAGTCCTAAAAAGTTTAGTGTCAATGGTAATTCAGTAACCAGCAAACTTGCACTAAATATACTTATTTCTCCTTTGCAGTGTTAAATAAACAGAATAAACCATTTACTGTATAGTTCCTCTACATTGCAGCCCTTGTAATTCCATACACTCATTTTAATCATGGCAAAGTAAACAGGGGAGTTAATTGATCTGAATGTACAAGAAATGCAATCGCCTTCAAACTATTTTCATTGACTTGAACTGTGTTACCGTACTAAGAAAACATTTTGTCAAGGTTAAACAAAGTATTCGGTGGCAGCCACTGCCTCTCGCTGAAGAATTGAAGGGAAATCTGAACCTAGCAGAGAGAAGGGAGATGGTTTGGTTCCCCAGTAACAGAATGGTATTATAAGAACTTGTCCTGTCTTACTTTATCCCCAAGTGTGAGTCAAATATGAAGCAGTGCCTGGGGGAAGTCCCGTTCTCCAGCAGAATGGATTATTCCCATTCATCTCTCAATCTGCTAAGAGATCTTAAAATTCACTCACTTGGCAAGTGTGGAATTATCAGGAGGAATGAAACCATTTCAGAACTATGAGATCATGCCACATTCCATGAACCTGACACTTGCAGGGATTGTCCAAGCTCGGGTACTGTTTTGACTTAAAGGTAATCCCACTTCATTAATTCATTTAACATGGAAATTATTTGGAGAAAAAGAAAACGGCATGTCAGGAAAACCACAAGTGCTTTCTATGTAGAGTGGAATTCATAATACACACCGGATAGGCGATAATCTGCATTTCCTTTCAGAGACTCAGCACCATGGCAATATTACTCAATATTGTTGTAATTTCCTCCAAATATTAAATGTCAAAGTTATCCAAAAAGAATCTTAGATGAAAATGGAAAATAAAATATGGATTGACAATATGAGTTAGCCTTTGGGTGTTTGCCAGAAGCATATTGACGTGTTTGCGGTTGGGTAAAATCATAATAGCACAAAGTCCCACATGGAATAAAGCTGGCCCTAAATTACGTAAATTAAAGGGTCCCTTTTGGTAAAAAAACTAAAGTCCTGTCAGATTCTAGAAAAATACTTATCCACCACCGTTGTAACGTAATCTTTGCCTTTTTCAAGCAAAATTAAATTCATTTCAATATCCTACACCTAAGCTTGCCCATGTCATGCAATGAAATTTGTCTTGGACCAAAGGTTCTCATACATGATCTAACACGATTTCTGTATTCACAGGAAAAATGTCTGTATGTCTTACCACTGGACTGGATGTGTGAGGCAATGATGGATCTTTCAAATAGATAAATAATTTGGATTTCCTGTTGATGTGGATTCAGATTCCCTAGGGAGGGTTCAAGAACACCTCCAGAGTGGTCAGTCTCTCAAAGGTGTGGCAAATTTGGTGATAGGTGAGCAGCACCATGAATCAAAACGTGCAAATTTTCAGTTATGCTACCATCATGATTTTATTGGCAAAAATGTGTGTGACTACACAGCTATTGCATTTCAGTGTTCTAACTCAGGGCTTTACCTGGCTTAAGATTTAAAGTGGTTCAACACACTAAAAGTTTTTCCCCTTAATGTATTCTCTGCATTAAAATAAAGGAACTTTGAACTGCTTGTTATCCCCCTCCCTAACACTTACCTGAGTCCTTTATTGATCCAGCACTGCCTGGCTGCAAATCTTCTCACCCCTCTTCCTGGTCTCATAAGCTGTGGTGACAGCATCCAGAGCCATTGGCTCCTGCTGTTGTCAATCAAACCTTGTGAAGAGGGAGCGGGGGCTCACAGTCCAGAGCTTGCTATGGGGGCACACACAAAAGAGCAGCAGCAATGAGCACCAATAGGGGACCTCAGAAGATGAGGTAAGCAGCCACCACACAGAGCAGGTAAATATAAATCTCTTTATTATTTTAATTAAAATAATGTGGCTTTACAATATCTTTAAAACATAGTTGCACTCAAAAGTGAAACTTCCGCTGGTTGGATTTCTCCCCCTCTCAGGTGTCACATTTGGCAACTTTCAGGGGGAGGGGGAAGAGGACACCAGTTTTTTTCCACACATCTGGGAGCCCAGAGCCGTGACCGCGGCCGTCAGCAGCCAGGCTCCCTACTCCGCCCCCGCCAATGAGAAAGCACAGCGCAGTAGGGGCCCGGCTGTGAAGCCGAACAGCTACACATCCGGGTTCCCTTAGTCTCAATGGCGGCGGCTGCACTCGTTCACCGTCCAAAGATCGGTGGGCGGTGCTGACATCGCTGGACTCCAGGACAGGTAAGTGTCCAAAAGTTAAAAGTCAGCAGCTACTGTATGTGTAGCTTCTGACTTTTAATTTTTAAAGGAGTGGCGGACCTCCGCTTTAAGTGTCTGATAGGAGTTGGAAGTAGTGGGAGGTGTGTGCTAAATGTGGCAATGGTACTCTGTTCCTGCGACTGTATGTCAAATCTTGGGAAAGTCTGATAATGCTCCTCACTAATCACCAAAGATGTATGTTTTATCTGGCAGGATATATTAGCATTGTTCAAACAGTTCCAGGCTTTGGTGATTTGGCAACAGAACATTTTGTCCCTGATTTTTAATATAGATGATGTGAAGAAACTATAGTGCATAAGGAGATTAAAGTTCAATTCAACACTCAAAACCAGATGCAGACTAGGAGGGGCACATGTGTGTCAATTAGGCTCTACTGCACAGACTACCAATCTAATAATGGTGATTAGATTTCAACTTTTATTTATTTATTTATTTTTTGCCTGGAGCCCTGCTTTAACTTATACTTCTACCAGTAAGTTCGGCAAACCAATGTATCAGTTACCTTAACGGGATATTAAAGGCTCATTTTTTAATTAAATTTTTTTTAATAACAAACATGTTATACACACCTGCTCTGTGCAGTGGTTTTGCACAGAGCAGCCCTAAACCTCTTCTTCTTGGGACCCCAACCACCTGCCATGTGCCCCCATAGAAAGCCACTCGCTATGGGGGCATTCATACATGCTCGCTCCCAAGCAGCCATAAGACACACAGAGCGTGGCTTGGTCCGGCTCCCCACTCCCTCCTCCCTGCCTGTGATTAACAGCAGCAGAAGCCATTGGTTCCCGCTGCTGTGGCTCAGCCAATGAGGATGGCGAGACCCAGGAGAGAAGCTGCTCTTGTGCACCTTGCTGGATAGAGATGGGATTCAGGTAAGTATTGGGGGGGCTGCACACAGAAGGTTTTTTACCCTCACCCATAGAATGCATGAAGGTAAAGAAACCTTCAACATTAACAACATTATAAAGAACATGGTTGAGAATCACTGTTCTATGTGTGTAGTACTTCATATGTATTATACTGATTTAAAATAGTATTATTTTATTTTACTGAAATAAGGACATAAACTCATCATGCTTTTATGTGTCTAAGTGACAGGTTCACTTGAATCCAATGGTTGATATAATTTTCTACTTCAAAAACACAAAATCAGAAACCTGCCAGAAGCGATCAATAAACACTGGAATACGTAGAAATAAAAGTTGCAGAAAGCTTATCATTACATCTAGAAAACAAGCTTTGTGTAAGATGTAAGCAGAGTGTTATGAGGTGTTTATGAAACTAAGAGTAGCCACAGAATTTTTAGAAGATTTAAAACATTCTACTCTGCAATTTGATATAACACCCATTTCTTTTTTTTCTGCAGCTTTGGATAATTTGGACTAGCTCTCATTTACATCATGCTGAAAACTTTCTAAAAACATGAAATCACCTTGTTTGCTTAAGAGGTTTAAAGAAAAAAAAAGAACAGGTTTTTACATTGTGCCATGACAAGAAATGCAATACACTAAGGCTGGCAATACATTATACACTTTATACACTTTTCGAGTACAATTTCCTTTAGATTGACCAAAACCATATAATATGAGGTCAAACCTAAACAGTTTCAATTTATATGCAGTCAGACAGGCCCTTGTACTACACAGTTGAAGGTAAATCTAAAGGAAATTTAAGAAAATTGTATAATGTATGGGCAGCCTAAGTTTTATAGATTTGCAATATCAGTTCTCTGTGCTGTTATTCCTGTGAATATAGTGCAACATGAAGCATTGCTTCTTTTTACCATTGGAGCAGTGATGGATTTCAAATTAAAAGAGGTTTTTGCTTCTGTGTATTAGAGACCATTGCATCTACAGAATGAAATAAGCAATGGCACTAGGATGGCAAGTAGAACCTGTGCTTGATTAATTATAAGACCAGATAGTTACAGCATGGCTTAATGTTAGAGTCACATTTGCCAGCGCTAGTTCCTATGCAACTAAATGGTTCAGTTCAGACTTTACTGCTGAGAGACAAGCAGTTGCAAAGTTCACACCTTGGTATGTGTATTGGTGTCCCCTTCCACTTCTAAGCCAAATCCTTCCATTCTGCCTCAAGCACCGGGTGCAGGTGACATACAGAGCTGTCTGCGCTCCAAACATATATACTATATATAAGAAATTAGCTGCCACATGCTGATGACATCACATACAGTATATACTGGTTTACTAAAGCTGCTGACAACCACAGCAATAGTCCCCACCCATGGGACTTCTCTGTTAATAGGCATTTTATCCAACAGAGCTTACTCGTAGAGAAAGACCTGTTGGGTAAAACATGTTAAGGGGAAGTCATCAGCGTGGCTTGTTTCTTTCTTCCTATTCACACCATGGTGGCCTATTATCTTCCATGGTTTCCCCCTGGTGGGTTTAGGAGAGAGATGGCTGAAGGCACACTACGATGCTATTTTGAAATGCATTAAGAACAAGGCTACAGTTACACCATTTGATGAAGATTTCCAGTTGGCTGCTTGTGTTAACTGAACATCATTATTCAGTTAACAACAAAGGCCTATAAAGATTTATCTCCAAAGTTTCAATGACAAGCGCATAAATGCTGAAAAATCAAATATGAGCATGTTCGTTAAAATAATAATGGACCAATAATGATTTAACAATACTTGGCAAGTATGACTGTTAGCAAGCAGCTCGGTATAGTTCTTAGATCAGCAAAATCGTTTGGGGGAAACCGCTCACTGTTTTCATTTTGCTATGGTATTTCTAAAAATGAAACCATGAGAAAATGTATGAAAGGCTTAATCGAATGTATTGGCGGCTTGGAAACCACTGTGGTTGTACCTGTGGGGACTTGTGAGAGCGCCAGCAGTACTGGTGGCTATGGAGACTAGCCAGCACTATGTTCTCATCGGTATCCACTTGGCCAAACCGCAGTGTCTCCTGTGTGTCATTACAGACGACGAAATGGCTAAAGATCAACTCCTCTGCCTCGGGGCACTGGTTCTGGAAGACAAAAGAAAATACTTTTATAATACATCAAAATGTGTTTTCCACATTCATTTCTCTTGAGATGCCTGACAAACTGTATATGAAAATATACTTAAACGCACCTGTTTCCCCCAAAACAATATTGGAGCCATTTTTTTTGTGTAAAAAAAAAGCTTAGAGAATGTACACTTGCCTTAACTATGAATCTAGCAACGGTTAAATTAGATCTAAAGCCAAAACTTTTTCCCCATATCATCTAGAGTAGGGAAATGTTATAACCCCTTTTAGCATTTTTTTTGTTCTGCTTGAAATATGTCACCCTTCGCTTTCTCTCCTGTACGAACCAGAGAAATGAGAGGACATCTCTCCAAAATAAGGGAACTTTCCTCCCGGACAATTAAAGTGGATGTAAACTTGATTCATGAAATTTGAGCTGGGCAGTGTTTTCTTATTCTTTCTCAAAGCACTAAGTCCAGTGACTTTCTCCTGCTCTGTTCTTCTGTTAACCAGCCTGAAATTTGTGTTGGGGAGGTTGCTTTGAAAAGATTAGCAGAGCTAAACTGTTCACAGAACAGCACTGACAGTCTCTACCTATATGGAGTGGGGGTGTGTTCCTTTCCTCCAATCAGCTGTCCTGGCTGTATGCCCAGACTTCTCTCCCAGTAGTGAAAAGGAAGAGAAAATCACTAACATCATCTGAACTTTCTAAAGAATATATAAAGTTGAAAACAGCAGATATACATGTAAAACTTATGTAGGGAGATTTGTTTAATCTTTGTGTATCATCTGAAGCTGTTCACATCACTGGATATATGTGAGGGTTTACATCCACTTTAACACTGGAACAAGTGTCCCTGTTGGAAGATTTACTCTCTGTTCGATTTCCGGTGACAACTTTAAATTTCGTCCCTCTCTTTCAGTCTAGGAGATAGCAGTCCCAGAAAAAAATACAAAGAGTGAGTCTTTCTAACAGGGACACAGACAGCAATAAAACATAGTAAAATGGGAGGTAATCATTTTTGCCCACAGAGGGTGCTCTTTAACAAAATCAAAGAAAATATATCAAAGTTTGGAGAGCCCCTACTATACAATATAAGTTTAAAAGAGATATCTGAACAAAAGCTTAGGATCTCTGCAAAAAGTCAAGTCCAAAACTAGAGTACAGAAAACTACAAAAAAAAACCCAAAAAAACCTTTAGGCTACTTTCACACTGAGGCGCCGGCAAAACAGCACTAAAGCACTGGTCGTTTTACCGCTTTTCGGGTGCTAGCAGGTTGGTTTTAAAGGTCACGTGACAACATGACCTTTAAGAATAAAAAAACACAACAAAGACCCATGTGGCGGCACTTTGGAAGCGCTGTCCATTCATTGCAATGGGCAGGGGTGTTTTGGGAGCTCTGTTTACAGCACTCCCAACCCACCCCAAAGATGCTGTTTGCAGGACTTTTCCGAACGTCCTGCATTTCAATGAATGTGAGACAGTTTTCAGGTGCTTTACAGACACCATTTCAAGCGCTAAAATGCCTGAAAACTGCCTCAGTGTGAAAGAGGTCTTAGAAACATAATAGGACAACTTTAAAAACGTATCTGGACAATGGATAACTGCGATCATTCCTTGAAGTTTTAGTATCAGGGTTAGATATCGATGACCCGTTTTGTTATGACTGAAATAAGGTTAAGGTAGTTAGATACACAGACATACCATATTTTACAGAAATATTGTACCTTTCTAAAATAATTGTCAACTATAGTATTTTTTTTTATTAAAAACAGTAGGTTTCTTAGTAAACTGAGCAGGTAAACTAGAAAAGTGTCAGTGTGAGCCCTTTATAAAGCATCTATACATCCTCAAATCAGAAGCTATATATTTACCCCCATCGCCATGTGGTGGAAAGTACCCCGGACATGAGAGGAAACAAGAAAATTAGTAAAACAATTACAGAAATATGCCCTCCTGAAGCTCGTGTTAACATTGCCAAATCCCTTTGTAAATCAGGAGGACCAGCCTTAGTATGTACCTGTCAGGAATATACAGTGCAACATATGGCTACACTTAATGAAATACACAACACTCTATCACATTTACTTCCCAATTGGTGATATTTCATCTAGGAACAGTTAGCAAGTCACTCAGTCACATTCTGTTATGGATAAAACCATTCACGTGTTTATGTGACCTGTTATATTTATGTGTGTAACTCACACCTGCTTGTGTTTTTTTAACCAGAGCAGGAAACTCCCTATGAGTGGAGACCATTTTCAGGTAATTTCTGAACATCTGATATGTCTCATTTACTAGGTTCCAGCAAACACAGCCAAATACCCCTACACAGGCTGACATCAATGACTGAACATGGCTTATGATGTCAAAGATGTGAAAGAATGTATGCTTGGCAGAGGTGAGAGAATGTAGGTTCAGTGTAACTATGTTGTACCTGTGTATCCAATGTTACTAAACAACATAAATTAGTGCATACAACATTAAAAATTCTTTCCAACATATAAATGAATAGATAAATAAAAGTCCATAAAGTTCATATCATATATTATGCATAAGTGCTTGTGGTAATAAGGTGACTTGTGCTCTTCCATGCTTGCTGCCCTCTTATGGTACTGCATTTACCAGAGGTCCTCACCCCACTTGGAGGTACAAAGCAAATCTTGGAAATCAACCAGTGCTCCTTGTGCTTGAGTGCTCAAATAGATGTGTGCTTACCAGATAAATTCACCCCTCTGTCCTCCTTGGTGGTCTACTTCAAGAATACCATTTAACATACCTGGTTTTAGATCAACCCCTTTTCCGACACCTGACCCCTTTAAGGTTTTTGAACAATAATTTTTTGTACAATAATTTCTTGCACAATAATAATTTTTTGTACAATATTTAACAACTATGCGACCACACATCAGCTTTTATTTACATTATAAGTATTAAATGAATAGCCTGAGATCTTAGAAGTATTTCAAAGCTGTTCAGATGATGCAGAGGTTTTAAAATGTTTTCAAAAAACATATTTCTTTTTAATAATATGTAAAATGTTCCATATATGTATTTCCCTTTAAAACCATATTGCGGATATATCAGACTTATACCGCAAACATTAAGGTTCCTGTTAGGAAGCCTTTCGCATACATAAATACATGATGTCCCCTTAAGAAATTGATCCCCCCTTTAATCAAAATGTGGCCACTTCCGGGGAACACCACCGACGCCATCTATTTCAAGCAATAGTATTTTATGTATGTTAAGACCGATATATACTTCCATTGTATGCACTATTTTTACGTTTTAACGTTTGACTTTGGTTTAAGTTGACATCCCATAATATGAACAATTCAGGATAACATCACTAAATAAACCTTAGAGCACAAGTTTGCACGTGATGTCCCCTTTAACCATGTTGCGGCCATTTCCGGTACAAATAGAGGAATTTCCCCATTGCTATCATCTCCTCACCAAATCTGGCCCTACCGTTATGTTAAATATAACACATGAACATTTAAACATGTAATATCCTTTTCTTGCATCCACACCTAACGTCCATATTCCCACATTATGCCCTTGGATAACAAATAAACACATAGTCTCACCAAAAATGGCTGCTCATCACCTGACCAAGGTCAGAGGCCACTATACATTATTTAAGTAAGGGAGGTGTAGCAAGATGTAGCTCCAAATGACGTCAGTACGATGAAACCGGTAGGGTGGGGCTAACATGCGTCACTTCCAGGATACAGAGACATGAGTTTTCTGTTACAAACAGCTCTCCCTTGCCTAAAGCTTTTTAGCTGATTTTTAGCTGTTTTAAATCTTACAATTGGAATTTGTTTACTAAATCCAAATAAAGCTATTGTTAAAACATTACTACTCTATGGAGATTCCTCTTGTCTTTTGCCCATGACCGCAGGACGGAGACCACCAAGGAGGACTACAAGGTCCAGGTTGGACCCGCTGCACAGTGGTGTAGGACTGTGAATGTGGTGTACCCCACAGAGGGGTGAATTTATCTGGTAAGCACACATCTATTTGAGCACTCAAGCACAAGGAGCACTGGTTGATTTCCAAGATTTGCTTTGTACCTCCAAATGGGGTGAGGACCTCTGGTAAGTACAGTACCTTAAGAGGGCAGCAAGCACGGAAGAGCACAAGTCACCTTATCAGCACCAGCGCTTATGCATAATATATGATATGAACTTAATGGATTTTTATTTATCTATTCATTTATATGTTGGAAAGAATTCTTAATGTTGTATGCACTCATTTATGTTGAATAGTAACATTGGATACACAGGTACAACACAGTTGCCTACTCCTGCTTTCACTTTTTACATACATTTGTCCCCTGTATGGGAAGACAACAGTAGGGGTCAGCAGTTTCACCCACCATACATAATACCATCAGCACGGCACCAACCCAGCTCCACAGAGTGTAGGCTCAGCATCAACATGGAGGAGACATCAGTAATGCAGTATAGTTAGTCTGGCTTTTCTTAAACCTCCATTTATCTCTACTCTGCGTGCACAAGGGTCCCACTGGAGATATCCATGCTGATTTAAGTAAGCCGGGTATTGCAGTGTGATAATTTGCAAAGCACAGTGACCCAAAATAATTATGTTCTGGGTTTTATTTAATTATATCTTTAGAAGATTCTGATTTATTGATATGTACTCACAGTTTAATACACCAAGATAAGGGACAGAGAGTCTCATCCAAACCAGTAGTCTCATTTTGTAAATTGAGGACTATTGCACTGTACCATTGCGGTACAAGGAAAGCACAGATGCAGCATACAGCCAGAAGCCTGTCAAAATCAATGACAGACTGAAACGTGTGGTGGCTGTATGATGTTCTAAGCAGTACTCACATTTACAATGGTATACATTCAGGAACATGGACAACAACAAGTGTGTAAATCCTGAATTCGGGGCATATGTTTCTGAAGACATAATGCCCTAAACGTGAGTGTTGCCCAGAATATGAATTTATAGTTGCATACAACTATGTATTTCAGCCTGCTGTTCTGATTTTGACAGGCTGCTGTTAGTGGCACCTGTGCTTTCTTTGTGCCCAAAATGCCCATTTTCAACACAGTACAAGCAAAACCGCAGAATGCATGAGCCCCTAAGAATATTAGAAACATGTTCAGAATTTGTACATGTATCTAATATGAACAGCTCCTTCTTTTAATTTTCTTTTGCTGTTAGGCTCTATCTAACATTTGTGTTACTTGATGACTGTCCGCAAAACACAAAGTTGTTCACATAAACAATAACAGGAGTGTTTAGGAGCATGCTTACATACTGCAAAATTGTCTGCATGTCATTGTTTAATTACAGCTAAAAACTCCTGTATGACAGTCTAAGTAAGTACCTAATCCACAATCCTCAAAGCAAACAAAAAACCTCCCCTACCAAGCCAAATCCACCATCATGTGTGTCTCACACACACTCCCCCTTCCAGACACTGCCTCTCACAGTGGGGAGGGGGGGGGGGTCAGAAACAGAGGCAGTGGTGTCAATCCAGAAAGCAGGAGGCAGGATTGGGTATGGCCAGGTGCTGATTGACAATGCTAACAGCCACACTGTATGCAAAAAATTGCATCCCATTGTAGTGCAGACAGGCACAGCCGAGATGAGGGTGGCGACTCTGCTATGAATTTAGGAGCAGTGCAGCATTGTTGTCCCACCAGTACAGGATGTTGCATTAGGTGGACTTTACTAACAGGCTCAACAGGCATTTGTGAGCCTTTGCAGGGGGAAAACTGTGGGTGTACTTATAAATAAAACAGAATTTTTCAGCTGTTTTATACCTGACTGATCCCCATAAAAGCTGGAATCTGCTATAGCAGACACAGCTACCACAACAATCCCTGTTATCTTTGGAGTCCTGTGCTGAACGGCTGCCTGAAGGAGGTTGCCTGCTTGGCATGGGCACCATTCAGAGAACAGTTTGCATTATCTCAAACAATACAAAGTGTTCTATGACTGGACAAGAAGGAGGTGATGCTACAATTCTTACCTTGAGAGAATGCAAAGTGTTCCCTAAATGGAGCCTGGGTTAAGCAATCGACCTCCTGTGATCACAATGCAGCAGAGCAGCCACTAGGCACGGGACCAGTGGAAAGCGCTATAGTAGCAGTGCCTACTACAGTGATTTCCAGCTTTTACAGGGATCACATATCTATGGTATATGCATATTTACATTGTGTGGCAGGGCGAGCCTGTGCCGCTGTTTAAAATGGTGGTTTACGCCAGACTTTGTAAGAAGCAAGCACACTAATGGCACAGGTGTGTGTTGGCTTAATATGAGAGCCAGTGTTAGAGCTCAGGGCCCCCCCTCCCAAGGGGGTCAGTGTGTGAAGGGTGCCACGAGAGGTGCTGGTATGCACCAGACTGTCTAGGACAGGACAGGCCAAGGACCGAGCCTAAGAGAGAATCCATGAGGGACAGAGCAGCTGGGGAGCTGCAAGGAAAGACAGAGAGCTGAGGTACAGCATATATGCACGAACACTGGGACATGTTTGATGGTCAGGAGGACCAAAAGGTACTAATAGTCAAGAGGACCAAGAGGTAGTACTCAGAGCAGTAAAACTGCCACAAGAGAGTCAGGAGGCTGAATGTTAGGTTTGTTGCATTGACGGTGAGAATCCCCTGCATCAGAAGACATTCCCGTGTGAACGTTTGATGTTCTTTTAAATAAAAGTGGGCAGGAAAGCCCTGAAAACTATTTTTTGGCACTACCACTGATTTAAGAAACCCCCGACATGTCAAAATTGGTACATGCTCAATCAATGTAACTATGCAAAATGTTCATATATGAAATTCATCTATAAGTGCTGCAGCACATATTTTTTTAATGGAGAGGACATAGTTCTACTTTAAGCCTAATGGTACAGATGATGGGGTGTTTCATTTTACTAATGTCACAGGGCTATGGTCAGTCATATGCAACATAGGGGCAGTAGATGAGTCCAAAGTCAGAGACACCTATAAAGGTTTCTCTGCAGATGATCCAAGTTCTCTCGCAATAAGATGCCAGTTTAACAAACAGTAGGTGACCAGAGACGTACTTACGGATGGCTAACAAATGATTGTTCCCTTGTCCATTAGTCTGCATTATGAAGAACAAGACACTGAGAGCAGCATTTTTAACTGCAAATGTTTTCTTTTCTTTTTTTTTCAGTGATATTCAAACCAGCTGTAAGGATTCAGATCACACTAGCTCTTGTTTTATGAATGTCCTCCTGCAGCAAGCAAAGCCATGGAATGCCCTTAAAAAGAATGTTTGATATAAAACAGATGTTTCATCTTCTAGTAGGGCTGCTGCTGTAGTGCCATGTTAGGTAATTAATCCAAACGCTTCTCTGGCTCTGCAGGCGTATTAATAAAAATGGCTTTGTTTTTCTTTGGTTAATTCATGGGAGGAGCAGCCGAGAACCCAGGGGAGGCAAGGAAGATCACTTTATTAGCCAAGGGGTTTAGGGCTAGGAATTCTGGCTCCCAATGTTACACATACAATTAATTACAAGAGACAAACAGCTCTAGAAGGGAGTTGGGTGGAATTGCAAGGAGCATCTATGACATTGCACAAGCACTCCATTAAAGTCTCACTACAGGGGCAACTGACCAGCGCGTGCCTCATGTCTAAGTGATTCTTACACAATCAAGATTGATGATTTGGCTTCTACAAATAGAGTGATTTACAATCATATGCTGAATGGCCTATTACCCATTTAATATATCGCATGCATGTGATAGGGTCAAGACAGGATACGACTTACAATTTGTGTATTTTGTAATAGTCTTGAGATGCTTGTAGGTAGTTGCCACTTGTGACAGACACACACACACACACACACACATTGATCTCATGTATTTTAAAAAGAAAACATATATAACTCTCTCTTACTTTTCAAAAAACATTTTAGTGATTATTTTTTCAGATGTTTATAATGAAAGTTCAATTTTTAATGGGAGAAAGGCAAGCAATTAGAGATGATCTTATGTATTGTTCCATCTGATACTTTGCAAACCAGTCTTATTTTTTGTGATAAGTTTCATTTTATGTGTACTGGTTCTGATAGGCAGGATACTTGTCATAGACTTAAAGTGGAACTCCAGCTAAAAATGTCAAATTATTATCCCAATAAAATATAAATGGCCAAAACCAGAGTTAGCTGCAATTTTCAGCTTCAATTCAGAGATTTTTCTGTCACTTGATGTCCTTAGTCTGATGGCCAGCATCATTCAGCCCACTTTCTCTGAGCCCAGGCCATCGGGCATCCAGCCCAGCCTATGATTGGACAATGAAAGGAGAATATGCACAGTGATGAGCTCATCTCTCTGTCACGTTTTCTTTTCCGATCAGCATGACTTGTCAGCACATGAGCTCATTGATTCCTTGTACTGCTTCTCCCTCAACCACTATTTGCTGTACAGGCTAATGCCAGGTCAAATTCAGGTACTTTAATTGCCTGTATTTAAAAGGACAAATGATTATATATCCACGATTTAAGAGCTTGATTAATCTGTGTCTTCTAACTGCAAAGAATTCAGTTTTAAACAGCTACCTATTGCATTCTCAAGAGAATCCACAAATCATGATGCTCTTCTCCCTTCAGGACTCTTTATAAAGAATGGGTTGTATACAGCAGGGCTTGACAAATGTGATTTGAATCTAGGAGCCACCTAGAAAAGTTAGGAGCCAGTTTTTTTAGCGTAGTATCGGTTGTAGTCAGCACCCCCCAGGGTAAGGCAAGTAATTTGCGCCCCCCTAACCCTAACTTATAGCAGAGCAGCCAGTCAATAACTCCAATGTAACATCGTTACATCAGGGTTATAGGCTGGCCAGAAAGTGTGACACTAAAAACCTGTTATAGGGGAAACTTTTTATTATGCCGAATGCAACGTGATTGTGGCATGAATAACGCCCTCATCTGCTACCTAATGGAGCTTAAGGGTGTCAAAAACATGTCTCTACTGCACATCTAAATGAACCCTTAGTGACACTTTAGCTAAAATACAAAAAAAGGATGAAAGAAGTATTCCACTGCTGCTGATCTTCTACTGCCTACTGTACTGTACTCTACTGTAACCCAGGATATGTAGATACATCTGTGACCAAAGTGTCCCTGTGGGAATAGCATAGCTATGCTGGTGGGGTTGGGGGTGCCTGTCTGTACGCTACGCTATTCCCACTAGGACACTTTGGTCCCAGAGGTATCTACATATCCTGGGTTACAACTCGTCTCCTGTTTAAATCCAATAGCAGGATTGCACCAGGGCTATATCTTGTCACCTGGCTTGTTCCTATACAATATATATAATTACCTACACTTTAGGTCCACTTGAAATTTAGTCTGGGAAAGCCTTGGCCATATCGTGATGTTTTATTGATGCATGTCTCTTGTCTTCCTAATACTAGAGCCAGAACCGCACCCACCCCCGTATGTGTCCTGAGGAAGCAAAACGTATTGACACACCAGTGTGGAGGAAATTCACAGAGTTGTCTATATTTGCCAATCTGAGGCTATACTTGTAGTGTACTGTAGTTACTGTATGTACAGAACTTTACCCCCTATTAGCTGGGTACACGGGTGGTGCTTCTTCCAGATTGTATCTTATGGATCCACGCCAGGAGCCGAGCGGGCGGAACAGAGGAGCTGAAGCAGTGTGTGTGAGTAGGAGCACTGGGAGAGGGAGAGGAGTCTGTCTGTGCCAATGTTATTGATCTCTCTGCTAAATCCTCACTCAGGGTCTCTGGATACCCATCCCCGGAAAGTTTTTGGCTGTCAACTGGGTGAAGTTTTTTCTATTCATCCTTTGGAATTTAAAGTATATAGTGTAAAGCAGTGTTAGCAGTTTTTCTGGGTTGGATATAGAGGAACAAAATGGCTGAAATAGTTGTTTCCTGGATAAAATAATGCTTCAGATGGCCACATGTCTGAGGTCCAAGAACTGGGTCATATGATCTTTGCTGATGAAGAGAAGACTAAGAATTACCTGATTCTCTTCTCAAACCATGCTTATTCTTTAAAGAGAATCTGTCTTACAATGAGGATATCTGTGGTGTACTGGCAAATATCCTCATTATTGTTAGATAGATTCTCTTTAAAGACGAAGCATGGTTTGAAAAGAGAATCAGGCAATTCTTAGTCTTATCTTCATCAGCAAAGATCATATGACCCAGCTCTTAGACCTCAAACATGTGGCCATCTGAAGCATTATTTTGTCCAGGAAACATAACTATTTCAGCCATTTTGTTCCTCTATATCCAACCCAGAAAAAACTGTTAACACTGCTTTACACTCTTGTAAACTATATACTCCAAATTCCAAAAGACGAATAGCAAAACTTCACCCAAGTTGGCAGCCAAGAGCTTTCCAGGGACGGGTATCCAGCGACCCTGAGTGAGGATTTAGCAGAGAGATCAATACAAGCAAGTCTTGAATCCTGTGGGAACGGCCAGGGCTCGAGTCCTGCAGGAACGCGTGGGAACAACACTGCTGTACTTTTTTCACAGCAAGAACGTCGTTCCCGTTAGCAGCCGCGTCCTGCAGTAATGCGAGCTGTGGCAGGCAGTGTGGGTTCGCGGGAAGGGCAGGGCGTTCGTGCCAACAGGGGTCAGTACGCACTGGGTGCCACACATTGGGGAGGGGGGTATCATCCTAGCGCGCCCGTCCTCCCCTCCCTCGGTCCTCCTCCTCCTCCAGCTGCCCTTGTAACAAGGTCCCACTTCCTAGAGTCCAGTGATAGGTGGAGTAATGCTGGTGTCATGGCATATATTATAGGAGGCTGGAACCTTGTTACAGGCGCCATTGGAGGAGGAGGAGGAGGACTGAGGGGGTGGATGGGCGTGCTGGGATGACACCCTCCCTCCCCAATGTGTGGCACCCGGGGCTGACTGACCCCCATTGGCACTGGTAAGACTGCATTGCTGGGGGCACTAATCAGGCTGCACTGATGGGGACACTGATCAGGCTGCACTGATAGGGAACACTGATCAGGCTGCACTGATGGGGACACTGATCAGGCTGCACTGATGGGCGCTGGTAAGGCTGCATTGCTGGGCACTGGTAGGGCCGCATTGCAGGGCACTGGTAAGGCTGCATTTTGGGGCACTAATCCGGCTGCACTGATGGGCACTGGTAAGGCTGCATTGCTGGGCACTGGTAAGGCCGCATTGCTGGGGCACTGGTGAGGCCGCATTGCTGGGGCACTGGTGAGGCCGCATTGCTGGGGCACTGGTGAGGCCGCATTTCTGGGCACTGGTGAGGCCGCATTACTGGACACTGGTGAGGCCGCATTGCTGGACACTGGAGAGACCGCATTGATGGGCACTGGTAAAGCTGCATTTGATGGGCACTGGTAAGGCTGCATTTATTGGGCACTGAGAAGTGAGTAGCCCAGGGCCTGGGCCCCACTTTGCACAATCAACACGGGCAGCCTGCGGACATTGTGTGACACACACACACACACAGTAGTGCTCATATCGTGTCACTATGATTTAAAAAGAGTAAACACAGTTGATTGATAATAAATGGCTTCAGCCAAACACTAACCATGAGTGAAAGAAATGTTTTTGTGTTATCATTCATATTCTCTGAGAAATGGCCAAGAAATCATAAATTCTGCCAGAGTATGTAAACTTATGAGGACAACTGTGTGTGTGTATATACAGGGTGGGCCATTTATATGGATACACCTTAATAAAATGGGAATGGTTGGTGATATTAACTTCCTGTTTGTGGCACATTAGTATATGTGAGGGGGGGAAACTTTTCAAGATGGGTGGTGACCATGGCGGCCATTTTGAAGTCGGACATTTTGAATCCAACTTTTGTTTTTTCAATAGGAAGAGGGTCATGTGACACATCAAACTTATTGGGAATTTCACAAGAAAAACAATGGTGTGCTTGGTTTTATCGTAACTTTATTCTTTCATGAGTTATTTACAAGTTTCTGACCACTTCTAAAATGTGTTCAATGTGCTGCCCATTGTGTTGGATTGTCAATGCAACCCTCTTCTCCCACTCTTCACACACTGATAGCAACACTGCAGGAGAAATGCTAGCACAGGCTTCCAGTATCCGTAGTTTCAGGTGCTGCACATCTCCAACACAATGGGCAGCACATTGAACACATTTTATTTCACACACACACAGTATCTCACAAAAGTAAGTACACCCCTCACGTTTTTGAAAATATTTTATTATATCTTTTCATGTGACAACACTGAAGAAACTATACTTTGCTACAATATAACTTAGTGAGTGTACAGCTTGTATAACAGTGTAAACTTGCTGTCCCCTCAAAATAACTCAACACACAGCCATTAATGTCTAAAATGCTGGCAACAAAAGTGAGTACACCCCCTAAGTGAAAATGTCCAAATTGGGCTCAAAGTGTCAATATTTTGTGTGGCCACCATTATTTTCTAGCATTGCCTTAACCCTCCTGGGCATGGAGTTCACCAGAGCTTCACAGATTGCCACTGGAGTCCTCTTCCACTCCTCCATGACGACATCACAGAGCTGGTGGATGTTAGAGATCTTGCGATCCTCCACCTTCCATTTGAGGATGCCCCACAAATACTCAATAGGATTTAGGTCAGGAGACATGCTTGGCCAGTCCATCACCTTCACCCTCAGCTTCTTTAGCAAGGCAGTGGTAGTCTTGGAGGTGTGTTTGGGGTCGTTATTATGTTAGCATACTGCCCTGTGGCCCAGTCTCAGAAGGGAGGGGATCATGCTCTGTTTCAGTATGTCACAGTACATGTCGACATTTATGGCTCCCTCACTGTACTGTAGCTCCCCAGTGCTGGCAGCACTCATGCAGCCCCAGACCATGACACTCCCACCACCATGCTCGATTGTAGGCAAGACACTCTTGTTTTTGTGCTGCTCACCTGGTTGCCGCCACAAATGCTTGACACCATCTGAACCAAATAAGTTTATCTTGGTCTCATCAGACCACACGACATGGTTCAAGTAATCCATGTCCTTAGTCTGCTTGTCTTCAGCAAACTGTTTGCGGGCTTTCTTGTGCATCATCTTTACAAGAGACTTCCTTTTGGGACGAAAGCCATGCAGACCAATTTGATGCAGCGTATGGTCTTAGCACTGACAGGTTGACCCCCCACCCCTTCAACCTCTGCAGCAATCCTGGCAGCACTCATACATCTATTTCCCATAGACAACCTCTGGATTTCATGCGGAGTATGTGCACGCAACTTTTTTGGTCGACCATGGCAAGGCCTATTCTGAGTGTAACCTGTCCTGTTAAACCACTGTATGGTTTTGGCCACTGTGCAAACTTCTTATGGCCTATGCCATCTTTATGCAGAGCAACAATTCTTTTTTTTTTTCAGATCCTCAGAAAGTTCTTTGCCATGAGGTGCCATGGTGAACTTCCAGAGACCATGAGATGAGAGTGAGAGTGAGAGCGATAACACCAAATTTAACACACCTGCTTCCCATTCACACCTGAGACCTTGTAACACTAGCGAGTCACATGACACCGGGGAGGAAAAATTACAAATTAGGCCCAATTTGGACATTTTCACTTAGGGGTTTACTCACTTTTGTTGCCAGCGGTTTAGATATTAATGGCCGTGTGTTGAGTTATTTTGAGGGAACAGCAAATTTACACTGTTATACAAGCTGTACACTCACTACTTTACATTGTAGCAAAGTGTCATTTCGTCAGTGCTGTCACATGAAAAAATATAATAAAATATGTACAAAAATGTGAGGGGTGTACTCACTTTTGTGAGATACTGTACACACACACACACACACACACACACACACACACACACACACACACACACTTTTATTTCTGAGGTGGGGCGGGAATCTTGGGTAAGTTCCCACACTTTTTTTCCCAGGACCTGACCCCTGCATTTGGCTGACTGAGTCACTGGTCTGTCCTGCGTATAGAGGATTTCCGGTAAGTTGACTGACTGAAGTGCTTAATACTTGATATGAGCATGTCCTGCATTTACAGAAATGTTTATCAGCAACCTCAGTTCTGCAACTATACACATACAGTATTTCTTCCACATGCACTAACACACAGGACGTTACCTCTCTCACCTATTGACATTACAAAAAACAATATAACACATATTTTACGTCTCTCTACATTTCATATTCACTTACATGACGTGGACAGCATTCTGCTATGCACTAGAGCCAGCAACCTGAATAACATGATTCCTTACCTGTTGCCAAGCCTGGATTGCAGTGTTAATAGAGTGCACAGAGTGCTGCCCAACGTTTATGAATATTGGATCCACCAGCACAGTGCTATCAATGAACTTTTCCAGGGTTCCAATCGATATAGCCACCTGGCCCTGAAGATGGAATTGTTTGACTAAGTTCCTCATGGTCAGGTTCCGGCATTCCAAGAGCTGGCACTCTACTTCGCTGGAGAACTGCAACTCTTTGCACAGAGTCGATCCACTCCACTGTCGCAGGTAAACCTGAGGCTCCTTCAGAGACACCGCCATATATTCAAGGTCACTTGGCATTGTTTTATCAGAAATGAAAGGCTGCAGACATCTGGGTGGCACTATAAACAAAATGGTAAACCATAAGTTAATTTAGTAAAAATAACATCTCAGGAACAGTACCTGTTGAGACACTTTCTTTAAAGCAAATCTAAACCCTAAGGGCTTGTTCACATCACCACAGGTGTGGTGTGGTAATGCTTTCAAAACCACACATTTTCCTGCACTGCAAAAAATGCACTGCCTTTTGTAGACAAGTGCGGGTGAAATTGATTCATAATGGCGCACCCACACAATTAGCAAATGTGCGCATGTTTACACCCGCCACACACAAACGTGTTTTGGTGTAGCATGATTTTAAAAAATCGAGCTGGCGCATTTTTTGGTGCTTTTCGCATGCATTAGGTAACCCATTTAAATTATTGGGATGCCTAAAATGTGATGCGTGGGAACATGCAAAAAGGTGTGCACCCTAACTGACTAAAGCACTGGGGGGGTGGAGATTTACCAAAACTAGAACTGTGCATAGTAACCAATCAGCTTATAGCTTCAGCATGTTCACTTAAAGTGGATGTAAACCTGAAAAAATGTTTTTAATGAAGACTTCTACCTGGTACACTAGAGCAGTGTTTCCCAACCCAGTCCTCAAGGCACACCAACAGGTCATGTCTTCAGGATTTCCATTATTTTGCACATGTGATTTGATCAGTTTCACTGCCTTAGTAATTACCACAGCTGTTTCATCTGAGGGAAATCCTGAAAACATGACCTGTTGGTGTGCCTTGAGGACTGGGTTGGGAAACACTGCACTAGAGGATGTCAAGTCCTCTGTGCCCAGTCTTGCCATGAAGACTTAATCCAGCTCTGAGCAATCATCTTGTCTTTTTGTAGTAAGATAAAAAAACAACATACAGATAAGTTTGGTCTCCACATCCCCCACTGCTGTGACTGACATCTGATTTCTTTATCTCATGCACGGAGAGAGTGTGTACGATTGCAGCTTCACATCCCCCCTCCTTCCTTCTCCAGCTCTCCCAGGATTGGCTGCTCCACACCTCTGCATGATTGGGCATGCTGAAGCCATGTGGTACCTTTCCTGAGTTTTGACTGGATGTTACTCAAAACTCAGCAATAGGAGAGTATGAAAGAGTAGAGGTGGATGGGGAGTCTTTTGACATCACAACTCTGCACACCAAGCTCCGGCAAAGAGACCCACCCACCGATTCCAGTGTTTTGCAAGGCTGCTACTGCTGAAGGGGGTGGCATTTGCAAGGTAGGGATACATGAGGGAGGCTTACGTGGTATATATTTATATATATATATATATATATATATATATATATATATATATACACACACATACAGGCAGTCCCCGGTTATAAACATTCGACTTACAAATGACTCCTACTTACAAATGGAGGGAGACAACAAGAAGTATGAGAAAATCTACCTCTAGGAAGGGAAATTCACTCCTGTAAGAGTTATCATGGGAAAAAGGTGTCTCCACTGGAGCATTATCACCAATCCTTGTTAAACAACAACTCAAAATTTTCAAAATCTAACTGTCATAGGGACAGAAAGTGAGGGGAAATCTTCTAAACAGGGGCACAGACAGCTAAACAACAGGGGTGTTTACAGGGGTGTTAACCCTTCCCTATGCCTTCAAAAAACGTAAAACATTTTTTTGGCCGGAGCTACAAAAAATGTACCTGTTCCGACTTACACACAAATTCAACTTAACCACTTCCCGACGGCGGTAGGCAGAATGACGGCCGGGAAGTGGCTGAGTTATCCTGACTGGACGTCATATGATGTCCTCAGGATAACAAGCCGCCGCGCGCCCGGGGGGGGCGCGCATCGCAGTGATCGGTGGTGTGGGAGGTCAGTCTGACCCCCCGCAATGCCGATCTCGGTAAAGCGCTTCGATCCGAAGCACTTTACCATGTGACCAGCCGTGACCAATCACGGCTGGTCACAGTGTAATACAGGAAAGCCGTTTATCGGCTTTCCTGTACTCAGGTCTGCAGACCTGATGAGGGGAGAGCCGATCGGCTGCATCCGACAGGGAGGGTTTGTGCTGATGATTTATCAGTACAGCCCTCCCTCGGATCGCCACCCTAGACCACCAGGGAGCCTGCCCAGGGATGTGCCCACCCAGGACCACCAGGGAGCCGACCAGGGACCACCAGGGAGCCGATCTGGACCACCAGGGAGACCCCCCTAGACCACCAGGTAAGTGACATACTGCTCAGGTCCACCTTCACTCAGTGCCACCTTCAGATGCCACCCTAGACCACCAGGGAATGAGCCCCTATCCATGTATATGCCCACCAGTGCCCCTATCAGTGCCCCTATCAATGCATACCAGTGCCACACATCAGTGCCCACCATTGCCACCTACCAGTGCCCACCTATCAGTGCCACCTATCAGTGCCCAGTGCCGCCTATGAGTGCCAATCAGTGCTGTCTATTAGTGCCCATCAGTGCCGCTTAGCAGTGTCCGTCAGTGCTGCACATCAGTGCCCATCAGTGCTGTATATCAGTGCCACCTATCAGTACCCGTCAGTGCTGCTTATCAGTGCCGCCTAACAGTGCTCATCATCGCTGCATATAAGTGCCTCATCATCAGTGCCACCTCATCAGTGCCGCCTCATCAGTGCCAATCAGTACTGCCACATCAGTGCCCGTCAGTGTAGCCTCATCAGTACAAACCAGTGATGGAGAAAATTTACTTGTTTACAAAGTTTTGTGACAAAAATAGAGAATTTTCTTTTTTTTTCAAAATTTTCGGTCTTTTTTTATTTGTAGCGCAAAAAATAAAAACCGCAGGGGTGATCAAATACCACCAAAAGAAAGCTCTATTTGTGGGAACAAAATGATAAAAACTTTGTTTGGGTACAGCGTCGCACGACCATGCAATTGTCATTCAAAGTGCAACAGCACTGAAAACTGAAAATTGGTCTGGTAGTAAAGTGTTCTAAGTGCATAGTATTGAAGTGGTTAAGAACAAACCTACAGACCCTATCTTGTTTGTAACCCAGGGACCGCCTGTATACTAATACTGTGCCATTAGTTTATACTGGGTAATTGGAGGGTTTACATCCACTTTAACTGAAATAAACAAATGGAAGCTAGAAGCCAATTGGTTGCCATGTACAGCCGCTCAAGATTTTGTTTGCTGCGATCTTGGTAAATCCCCCCCTGTGTATAACAACATTTTTTCATAAAATACAGTTTTCACTTTTTTCATCCATTTTTTATATCTCAGGGCTGCTGATTTCCTTGTGCCTCTTTTAGCTTTTTCCTTCAGCTGCACATTGCTTTAGACCGGCTTCCTGATGGTGATAACAGCTGCTTATAGATTCCACCAGGGATGCATGTGATAGAATGACAATATGATAGCATAACTGGAAAATGGTTGTCATCCCATTATAAGTAATACCTGAACATGATGGGCCTTCAGGGCAGGATCATCAGATATTCTTTAAATGAAGGCTGCATATTTAACAAGGCTGAAAATATGTTTTGAAGTTATATGAAACATGTTTAAATATATTGTAATGGTTGGGTTTAGATCTACTGGAATTTATTTATTAATGGATAAAGTATTCCAACATTAAGGTAATATAAGACTTTACTCCCAATTCTATATTATAAATCCTTACCTCCAACCTTTTAGTTATTTATACAAAGGCATAGTAGAGTCACTTAGGCCTCGCATACTTGTTGGCGTATTCGAATAGGCGATGCAAGAAGGTGCAACATCCCATAACAACATATCAGAGCTCTTCTCTGACTGACTCCAATAAAATGAAGTTAACTGACTGCTACTATGCTGCACAGGTGCTGGATGTGCTTCTTTACCAGTGTACACAGACTTAGAGCTCCAGGCCCCAGGCTAATGTCCACAGTGCCTCTATTTTAATTCATTACTGGTAAGTATAACTTAGAAAACACGGAAAGATGACTAAAAAGAACAGCACATTGCTAGACCATCAAACGTAAAACATAATAAGGAAATGGCATTCCCTTAAAAGACATCCTTCATAAGGCATCTTAATAGCCCTAAATCGGAACACTTTTATTGTGTAAATTAACTTTTTTCCACCCTAATTACCTTTACACAGCCGAATAAAGAAACAATTTGAAATGGGCATAGTTAAAAATCCCGACCGTAAACAGATCTTTTCAAACATTCTGAAGGCCAAGAAAAACATGACGGTACATGGAAAAAGGAAGCAATTTGTATAGAAAATATGACAGACTCACAGAATTTTTGAGCAGAAAGAAAGTGTCATAGTGAGTAAAAACATGTCCAGTGTTTAAATATTATGTACAAATCACATGATTTAGCCTTCCATGGACTATACATAAATTTGAGTTTAAACTAGTGTGGAAGCATAAACAAAGCCAACCACAAAATTACAGGACATTACAAAATATGAATAAAGGCAAAGCTAAGGCCTCGTTCACACCATACGTGCATAAAAGCTGATGGACAAACCACACAGATTTCACTTACAGAGACACAAGTTTACATCAGTTTTCATGTGCGTTTCAGTGTGTTTTCATGCACTTGACATCAGTATGCATGCATAATTTATTTTTTTTTCAAATATTTTATTTATATCATTGGAAACCGGTAGATCCAAAGCCATACAGCACTGTTACAAATGCACAAAATACAACCAATTAGGCAAGTAGCCAAACTATAGAGAGGATCAGTGGTAAAAGAATATACAGTATCTCACAAAAGTGAGTACACCCCTCACGTTTTTGCAAATATTTTATTATATCTTTTCATGTGACAACACTGAAGAAATTACACTTTGCTCCAATGTAAAGTAGTGAGTGTACAGCTTGTATAACAGTGTAAATTTGCTGTCCCCTCAAAATCACTAAACACACAGTCATTAATGTCTAAACCGCTGGCAACAAAAGTGAGTACACCCCTAAGCGAAAATGTCCAAATTGGGCCCAAAGTATCACTATTTTCCAGCACTGCCTTAACCCTCTCGGGCATGGAGTTCACCAGAGCTTCACAGGTTGCCACTGGAGACCAGTCCTACTCCTCCATGACGACATCACAGAGCTGGTGGGTGTTAGAGACCATGCGCACATCCACCTTCTGTTTGAGGATGCCCCACAGATGCTCAAAAAGGTTTAGGTCTGAAGACATGCTTGACCAGTCCATCACCTTTACCCGCAGCTTCTTTAGCAAGGCAGTGGTCGTCTTGGAGATGTGTTTGGGGTCGTTATGTTGGAATACTGCCCTGCGGCCCAGTCTCTGAAGGGAGGGGATCATGCTCTGCTTCAGTATGTCACAGTACATGTTGACATTCATGGTTCCCTCAATTAACTGTAGCTCCCCAGTGCCGGAAGCACTCATGCAGCCCCAGACCATGACACTCCATCCACCATGCTTGACTGTTGGCATGAAACACTTGTCTTTGTACTCCTCACCTGGTTGCCGCCACACACACTTGACACAATATGAACCAAATAAGTTTATCTTGGTCTCATCAGACCACAGGACATGGTTCCAGTAATCCATGTCCTTAGTCTGCTTGTCTTCAGCAAAGTGTGGGCTTTCTTGTGCATCATCTTTAGAAGAGGCTTCCTATCTGGGACGACAGCCATGCAGATGAATTTGATGCAGTGTGCGGCGTATGGTCTGGGCACTGACAGGCTGACCCCCACCCCTTCAACCTCTGCAGCAATGCTGGCAGCACTCATATGTCTATTTCCCAAAGACAACCTTTGGATATGACGCTGAGCACGTGCCTTCAACTTCTTTGCTCAACCATGGTGAGGCCTGTTCTGAGTAGAACCTGTCCTGTTAAACCGCTGGTCTTGGCCACCGTGCTGCAGCTCAGTTTCAGGGTATTGGAAATCTTCTTATAGCCTAGGCCATCTTTATGTAGAGCAACAATTCTTTTTTTCAGATCCTCAGAGAGTTATTTGCCATGAGGTGCCATGTTGAACTTCCAGTGACCAGTATGAGAGAGTGAGAGCGATATCATTAAATTTAACACACCTGCTCCCCATTCACACATGAGACCTTATAACACGAACGAGTCACATGACACCGGGGAGGGAAAATGGCTAATTGGGCCCAATTTGGACATTTTCACTTAGGGGTGTACTCACTTTTGTTGCCAGCGGTTTAGATATTAATGGCTGTGTGTTGAGTTATTTTGAGGGGACAGCAAATTTACACCGTTATATAAGCAGTACACTCACTACTTTACATTGCAGCAAAGTGTCATTTCTTCAGTGTTGTCACGTGAAAAGATATAATAAAATATTTACAAAAATGTGAGGGGTGTACTCACTTTTGTGTGATACTGTACATTACAGTTGAAGTATTCCAGATCAGCTTCATCATATGAACCTGTCACAACATAGTTATTATCTACTAATATACATGCATATCTTATAACCACAGCCCTTAGAGAAGAGGCATGGAATCACCTATTTCCCATATTTTAAAAAAGTGAAGTTGAAAGAGTGAGCCGATAGCAGAGAGAGACGATAGGGAACGGAGGGGAGAAAAAAAAAGGGGGGAGGGGGGCAGGGGGATTAGAAGGCAGGGAGGGAAGGGATGAGAACCTGGGGTAGCGGTAGCACAATATCGGTACAGTATGTATCAGTGCCGCCTATATCTGCTATGCACTTAGGAGGGCCTTCCCCTCATCAGCAAAGATAAACATATTCCACAGTCTCCACCGCTCTGAGTACTTTTCGTGTTTAAGTTGTGCTGTGAAGATCAGGTCTTCCATTTTGTTGACTTCTTCTACTTTTTTAAGCCAGCCACTAATGGTAGGCGAGTGTGGGCTTTCCCAGTTCAGTGGGATGCAAGACTTGGTGGCATTCACTAGGTAACGTATTATTGACTTTTTGTAGGTTTTCTCAGGAATAGATGACCTGTGCACAAGGAAAAGGGCCGGGTCTGCCGGGATCTCATAATCGGTAAATTTCTGAGTTATTCTCTACACCTCTTTTCAGAAGTGAGCTAATTTAGGCCAAGACCAAAAAATATGGAGAATCACGCCCTGTCCCTCCTGGCACCTCCAACATCTGTCTGTGGCTTTGGGTAGAATTTAAGTAATAGGTATGGCGTATGGTACCATCACGTTAGGATCTTAAAATTAGTTTCCAGGGTTTTCGTGCATATGGATGACTTAAGAGAGAACCTAAGAATGGTTTGCGTTTGTTTTACCGTGAAAGTACGTCGCAAATCTTTTCCCCAATGTTTCAAACCGGGAAGATCCGGTTGCTCAATAGGAGTAATCAATATGTTATACATCTTAGAGAGGACTCTTGGAAAGGTTCCTGTCTCAGTATAATGTTCCTCAAAGGTGGTCAGGTGGCGACCAAAGCCCCCAGGGTGTGGAAGGGAGCGCAAGTAGTGGAATAGAGAATATTCAGTTATGTGAGCCTGAAATGGACTTTCATGGTACCATAGAACTTGGAGTGAGCAGTTTGCGTATAAAATTCAATTTTATTATACAAAAATAATAAAAACATTCATTTAAAATACACACAAAGTTGTGACAAAAAACACATTCAGTTACAAATGTGGCTCTCTAATTCACGGTTAGAGTGATATATACCAAAAACATCCTATACCATCTGTATATTTGCTTTACATGTTTCGCGGTCGTATATACCGCTTTTTCATGAGTGTATATAAGAGGGTATAATATAACAAAGCATGTGCCACCAAACTACAAATGAAGAAAATGAAGAGATTAATCATCATAAATAACAAACAGTGTTCAATAGGATATACAGACAGTAAATACACTGTGTGCAGAATTATTAGGCAAATGAGTATTTTGACCACATCATCCTCTTTATGCATGTTGTCTTACTCCAAGCTGTATAGGCTCGAAAGCCTACTACCAACACCAGTTTTATGAGTAAACGGATTATTAAGACGTGTGTCACATAAATGACAGACATATAGGATAACTTGTGACAAACAATAAATACTACTAATTAGAGAAGTAAAAGAAGTAAACATCAAACCACCGTGTACGAAACAATATAATATGGGAGAATATATGTGAGTACTTTTTCGCCATATATGCTGGCGCTTTGTACATTTCGTTTATATGTCTACCATATCCTACAAAAACCATATATAGTGAGATTGGCACTTAATCTCTCGGTGTAAACATTGACTTACACAAAAAACAGTGTTGAAACACACATAAAATTTACTTACAAAAA
>BLSH010418433.1:893875-911506 GCA_018402905.1 Glandirana rugosa | reverse complement strand
ATGTGTCTCGCCCCTGGACAGCCTGATCAGTGCAGCCTGATCAGTGCCCATCAATGCAGCCAAATCATTTCCCATCAATGCAGCCTCACCAGTGCCCATCAGCACAGCCTGATCAGTGCCCATCAATGCAGCCTCACCAGTGCCCATCCAATGCAGCCTGCAATGCAGAGAGAGGAGAGCTGCTGGAGATCCCTGCTTACCTGGCGCAGCCGCTGTCATATGAAGTCCCTCCTCCTGGACCGGCTCCTATGATAGACATCACCAGTGTGCTATTATAGAAGCTGGTCCAGAAGGTAGGACTTCGTAAGCGGGAGGTCCCCGCTCTGTGTAATCCGGCGCCCCCCCGCCCCGAGGCAGCCCAATGGGCCCAGCGGGATCCATGGTAGGGCTGGCCCTGGGTGCCCCCCCCCCCCTTTGCCTGCAGTTAGTTGGTGGCTGCACCCCTGCTTCCTTCCTCCACAAGAAGAAAAAAGTATGCGCGGGCAGCGGATGTCGGCCATTTTGAATGTAAGTTAGGGTGGCCTGGGGGGCAATTGCCACCCTACCCCCTGGCCCAGCCCTCCCCTGCCTAGGCCCCATTCACATGGAGCAGAGTCCACTCCAATCTGCTCACAGATCCCCTGCTAATCAGAGCTGAGTGGGACAGATGTCACATCCATGCCCGGTTAGTGCATGCTGAGTGGACACGGGAAGACCCTGCTGAGCAATATGGGCAGCTGCGTGTAAACAGACCTCACTCTTTGTTTACACCAGGCTATCTCTGATCCGCTCTGCAAAAACGGAAAAGGGGGCAGTCCTCTTCCTTTTATTTTTTCCGTACCACAACAGACCCAGAGGTAGGTGGGTGTAAACAGATACAAGTCCATTTACTTCCCCTCTCCATAGAGCTGCATCAGGTCTGCCTGAAAAACTGACAGGGGGACCTGATCGGAACGGCTGTGTGAAAGATGCCTTATTATTATTCTGCTGAAAATTTCCAGTAAATATACAATTAATAAAAAAGTAAAATAGCAACTACTTTGTCATCTTGGAATAGCTCTGAATGCAATTGAAATGGAACTAAAGTGTATCTGAGCATCAGAAAGAGAAGATGCTATTTAATTCATTTTTATTATTTTAAGCAAATTCACCCATCCATCCATGTCTCCATGCCTTATTTTGTTGAGAAATCACACCCCCCTAGTATTTCTAGCCAGGGCCATCTTGAGTAAGGGCAGATGATTCAAGTAGCATTTACTTTCTGGAATCCATCTGTCCTTAGCTCAGGCATGCAAGTCAGGAGGGTGTGCTTAGCTGAGAAAACCTCTCCTCCAAGTAAAATAAATAAAAAATGCCCATGAAGACTCCTGGGATGTGTGACAACATTTTGGCTTAGAACAGAAACCAACTGAAGAAATTAAAAAAAAAAAAAAAAGTTAAAACAAGATAACATACCTTCCTATCGATTTACTAATGCTAGCAGCATAAGGATTAAAACTAGTTAATGCTGGGGGAGCGTGGCTGAGCAGCAGATGTAAGCGGACGTGTTCTCTGCTCTCTCCGCCGGTGATCCGAGCTTTTATCCTGTCAGCGACTTGAGATACAGCCCGTTTTGTTCTACAGATACACCGGGTCACCTGGGAGACAAAGCAGTACAGAATGTCATGGTGCTAGGACGCAGTAACCATGTCTAAAAAGCAGCGGGAGCCCCAACCTGTGCTCAGAAGCTTTTTTCCAAACAGGGACACAAAGAGCACCCGGGCGGCATCCTCTTCTAAAGAAAGCTTGGGCGCACAGTCAGAGGCAGATGACACCGTGCCACTGGAGGACCTGCAAGGCCTGCTACCCGACTGGGACACAGTGAGTGTGCAAACCCCCTCCTCTGCTCTGCCACCCCCAGCACAGGGAGAAGGCCCCTAACCCACACTGAGGGATGAAATGGCGGCGGTCACGGGCTGTACAACCTCCATAACTATATTAACAACTGAGCTAAGGGGGGTGAAAGCAGAAGTGTCCTATATTAGACACGATATGCAAAAGCTCAGAGAGTGTACCTCGGCACTGGAGGAGAGGGCCAGTAGCATGGAGGACAACATGGCGCCCATAGTCAGGGACCTAAAGCACACTGTTACGGTCACTGCCCACCATGCGGGTCGTCTGGCGGAATTAGAAAACAGAATGGAAGAGGAGGAATAATGTATGGGCTGTAGGGATACCGGAGGGAGCCGAGGGAAAGAATCCAGTGGCTTTTATTGAATCATGGCTGCTCTCGGTCTTTAGCAAAGATTCTTTTACCCCCATGTTTTCGGTGGAGTGCCTATGCGCCCTCTGCCTCCGGGTCACCCTCCCTGGGCATTTTTGTTTAAAATGCTAAACTATAAGGACAGGGATGTGATCCTCTCTAAAGCACGTGTCATGCATGAAGCACTGGTTATAGATAACACCAAAATATCCCTGTTTCCAGAGTACTCAGCAACTGTGCAAAAGCAGAGAGCAAAATTTACAGATGTCAAGAAACGCCTGCGCAACCTCAATCTTCAATACGCCATGCTTTACCCAGCCAAGTTGAGGGTAGTGGGCAAGGGAGAGGTGCTCTTCTTTGATAAACCGACCGCAGTGGCGGCATGGCTTGACAGGGAGGAAAGATCTCTCAGAGCTCCCACTCCTCCACGACAGGGAGCCCCCTGATGCAGTATAATTGGACTTTACGAATTGTTGAAACTGGAAGAGTTTAGGGGATAGGAAGAAGCAGGCATTAAGTATATTGCCCAACTGTATAGCGGCCTGGTTCTAAAATCTTTCTTAGACCCACAGCAGGAATATCAGATCCCTACATCTTACTTCTATTAATATCTACAATTGCGCCATGCGCTAAGTGCACAGCCAGGTCTACTAAACTTGAATTAACGGCACATTCCATAATAGGAGAAGTGTTTCAGGCCCCTGATAAAAAATAAATGATCTCCAGGGTTTATTCTATGGTCCTTGGCTCTACATAATAATAAGACATTGCCCTGTAGGAGGGGCTGGGAGGAGGATGTGGGCGCTATTGATGGGGATGTGTGGGAGTCATGTTTAACTGCTGCCCCATTGGTGTCCTTTTCGGCCTCCCAGAAATTGTCCCATCTCTTTCTACTGCATAAAGCATATAGAACGCCGCAACGGTTGCATGACTGGGAATATTGAGCTAGTCCGCTGTGTCCAAAGTGCCAGAGAGAAAACGGAGACTTTATACATATGTTGTGGCGGTGCCCCAAACTCTTTCGGTATTGGGAGGAGGTTATCTCCACAATTTCACAAGTCTATCAATACCCACTTAGTAAAAATCCAATTGTGTGTCTTCTGGGTGCTCTTGAAGAGAAGCTCTTGACCCGCTCATCTAGCAATGATACGACTACTTTATGTGGCGTGTAAGCTTATTGCTAGATGTTGGATATTACCCAGTGTGCCCACAAAGGGACAGTGGGTAGCACAAGTTAATCTAATGTTGATCATAGAAAGGCTAACGTATGTACATGAAGGGGCACCCAAAAAGTTCCTTTCCATGTGGCAACCGTGGCTGGAAGATAGATAATTTATTGTCCTGGGGGGGGGGGCGGTTCAGCAGCAGGTACCAAGTGATGAAGGGGGGGGTGTCGGGGGGGGAGAACCAAGCAGTGCTGTGGTTCATAGCAGCTCCATAGACCCACACAGCACAGGAGCGAGCATGCACTGTGTGCCCCCGTAGCAAGCAGCTTTCTATTGTGGCACATAGAGAAGAGGAGAATCAGGGCCACTCTGTGCAAAACCATTGCACAGAGCAGGTGAATATAACATGTTCTTTATTTTAATTTAAAATGTGTTTTTTAATTTAAAATGAGGTTTCTCTGCGGTTGTGTTTTTAGAAAAGGTGCAAGGACCTTTTCCTGCATTTCCTGTAGGGACAGCAGCCCATTCCCACGCAAACACAGGCCACACCGCAGGCATAGGTGTGAACTACCCTTAGCCTTGGTTCACGCTATGAGTCACACAGGAACTGCATCACATTTTTGTGCAATTCACATGCGCTTCAGTGCGGTGGGATTTGAGCCCATTCATTTTGAATTGGCTTAGATTGCATTGCATTACACCAAAGTCGTGCATGCACCAATTTTAAGAACCCATTCAAACCGGATCACATGGTCATTACGTATCATCGGATTTGGGGCAGGCAAACACACTGCATTTGGGTTGCAGTTAAGATTTCACTGACACCTGCAGTAGATTGCAAGGGCAGTGCAATTTGAGTGTGGTGCATGACCAGGGCCACCTTTAATATTGATTGGACCCTGAGCAAACATTTTCTCTCCCCCCATTCACATCATCACTGCTCATTGATTGGTTGCTGGAGGTTACAGCACATCATTACCGCTCACTTATTTGTTCGCTTGAGGTTACAGCACATCATCTCACTGCCTGCACACCATGGACCGGGGAGGTGGGGGACTCACCAATAGACAGAAAACACCTAGAACGTGTGAGCAGAGCACACAAAGCTATGACAATAGGGACTGCAGTGTGTGTGAAAGAGGCCTTCACGGTGAAAGGTCTACTTTAAGCCAGAACAGCTTGTTCTGCATCTCATACACTCTATTTATTGTGTGGATGTATAGCTGGGTTTAAGACTGCATCCCAGTGATGGTCAAACAATGAGGTTTTCAGGGCCTCAACTGCAGCCCCTGACACACCAAAGGGTTGTGCATATCATTTATCGCCAGTCATACTACGTGAGATGGTCAGAGACTGTAGGCGTACAAGAGATGGTCAGAGACTGCAGGCGTACTACAGGAGATGGTCAGAGATTGCAGACATAGTACAGGAGATGTTCAGAGACTGCAGATATAGTACAGGAGATGGTCAGAGACTGAAGGCGTACAAGAGATGGTCAGAGACTGCATGTGTACAAGAGATGGTCAGAGACTGCAGGCGTACTACAGGAGATGACCAGAGACTTCAGACGTACTACAGGAGATGATCAGGGACTGCAGACATACTGGAAGAGATGGTCAGAGACTGCAGTTGTACTACAGGAGATGGTCAGAGACCATCCATGTACTGTCTGATCTCCTATCCCTGTACATTGTCTGCTGAACACTCATAGTGGTCCTCCCTGATCACCATAACAGGTGCTTTCAGTGTCCCCACACACCACCCATGTCATTTACATACTGTGTGACACTGACAATGAGGACAGGTCCCAGACTTTAAGCATGGACTGTACCTCTCCTCCCTACTGATCACAGGTCTGGTTGTTAGAGGGTGGAGTAATTGGCTGTTAGGGGGATGTGGAGGTCACGTGATGGCAGGTCAGGCAGTGGTTGGTTGGGAATAGGAAGAGATGACAGAGCACCAAGCCGCACAGCTTTAGTCCAACTCCACCCCAGTAGTATTTGGCCGCCACCTTTTTTTTTTGGCAGAGTAGGTGCAAGGGGCCCCATGTTAAAGGCAGTGTTGTGCGGGAGATGCGTTGCAGGTTTTCTGCACCACATCCTATTGTGAACCGGGCTTATTATTGCCTTTTCAACACAATTAAAAGAGGGCCAGGGCACTGAGGGCAACAAACAGTCCAGCCTGGCTCTGGCAGCAATGTTGTTGTGCCTGGTAACCCCTCAGGTCTTTGGCTCTGCAGTCAGCACCACAACATAGCTGACAGAACCAGGCTGGACTGTCAGTACCAACCAAGCAGTGGAAAATGGTAATCCACGAATCCAGTGATTAGTGAATAATTTTGCCAGTTGACACAAACTCACTTACCTCAATGGCAGCACAGCAGTGGTGGTAAGTGGTCTGTAATGACCGTCTCTCAGGTAGCAAGCAAGCCTAAAAGGAAAGAAGGAGGCTCAGCTTATTAGCAGCAGTACTGCTACCTTGCATGTTCTCTGCTTCATTCTCTTTCAAAGTCCAAGGCGGGAAGTACAGAGTGTAGAGACAGTCGGGCACGGTGGCCGGGACTACAGACGCCGCCCGCTCCCACTGAGTCTATGATCTGTCCGCTGGGAACCCAGCACAGCCTGGTCATAACAGTGTGACGTAAGTGCCTGTGACAGTGTGCCTTACACCCGAGCTGCTGCATCCACTTCGCCTGCAATACTGACTGCTGTGCTCCGCTGTTTGTTGTTGCGGTGCTGGCGCCATGAGAGGCAACAGGGCAGAGACACTTTATTTTTGGCAGAATACTCTGGGGGGGGTTTGGACACCCCAAACCCCCCCCCACCCCCTTATCTACGCCCCTGGCCACAACTGGTCCTGAATAGACTTCTGGAGGGCTAGGGGTTGTGGGTCACATACCTAAACGAAGGAAGTATATTATTCTAATGTAATCCGTACGGGCTTACAGTTAACCCTTTGATCGACCCCTAGTGTTAACCCCTTCCCTGCCAGTGACATTTACACAGTAATCAGTGCATTTTCATAGCACTGATCGCTGTATAAATGCCAATGGTCCCAAAAAAGTGTCCAACATGTCCGCTGCAATGTTGCATTACCGCTAATAATTGCAGATCAACACCATTACTAGTAAAAATGATAAAAACCCCATAAATTATCATTTGTAAACGCGTCAACTTTTGCGCAAACCAATCAATAAACGGAGATTGCGATTTTTTTTTTTAACAAAAATGAGGAAGAATATATATCGGCCTAAACTGATGAATACTTTGTTTTTTTTATATTTTTTTGGATATGTATTTTAGCAAAAAGCAAGAAATATTGGGTTTTTTCAAAATTGCTGCTCTTTTTTTGTTCATGCGGTGATCAGAAGTGACGAAGAGGTGATCAAATACCACCAAAATAAAGCTCTATTTATGGGAGAAAAGGATGTCAATTTCTTTTGGGTACAGCGTCGCATGGCCACGCAATTGTCTGTTAAATCGACGCAGTGCCGAATTTCAAAAAGTGCTCTGGTCATAAAGGGGGAAATCCTTCCGGGGCTGAAGTGGTTAAAGATTAAGTTCACCTCTAAGAAAAAAAAAAATCAAATATTTTTCAGAAACAAAAATTTGTAATCATTTTTTTTTTTTTTTTTGTAGCAAAGCATTGCACCTACAATCTGTGGATGTCAGACTCCTGTAGGCTCTTCTTTCCTCTCTCTGCCTGTGCCTCTGTATGGGGTTTCAGAGCTGGAGGGAGTGTCAATGTTCCATTGATAACTATGAGTTTGTTTACCATTGTGGCAGATAGGACTTCCAGTTTATGTATGACGCAGCTTTACAGGCAGAGCCACGACAATTTTAAAAGGGACAAAAGTGTGGGGGAGAAGTACCCCTGTATGCTTTCACAGGGGAAGAGGGAGTGTGTGGCAACATGTTGCACCCTAAATATGAGGGTAAAATGTAAAAATGTGTTACTAAAGGTGCAGTTAGCCTTTAAAGAATAAGTTCGCCTTTGTGCACCTTTTTGTTTTCTAAATTCCAGTTCCCCTATGTACCAATATACCATTAATGTACTTTTTTTGCAAACATATTAAAGCTTTCCATTAAATCTACAGACACTTATTTCACTTGTCTTCATTTATGTTTCCAAACTTATCAATTGCTTCTGCCTTACTTCCTGGTCAGGCTTTAGGTCATGACACAGGAAGGAGATGACCAGCTGATCTCATTAGCACACACCCTGCATCATTGACCCATTCCAAGCTGCACATTTTTAAATGAAATGCAATCAATCACCCTTCTCACTAAATACACAATATACAATTAGATTGCATAGTGTATGGCCATCTTTATACAAGTATATAGGAGGGAGTGGACAGAAACACTCAACTGTCAAGCGATTTTTAAATCTCTGCATAGCGGGAATTCGCATTCCCACATGCGTTTTTAGCGAGGGGGGGGAAGTGTCTTGGAGCATTTTCATTCATCACACATAGGGCAGCCCATCCACCTGAATGGGCTGCCCTACACGCAACAATTGCCCCAAAGAAGCTTCAGAACTTTTTTTTAGAGCAGAGCTTTGTGCATTTTTATTGTAATTTTTGGTGCAGCACATTTCTTAAACACAAGGAAACGCACAGATGTGAATGGAGCCTCGTTGTTCTTGTGTTTCCGCACCAATTTCACTTTCAGGCCCCATTCACATCTAGCATTAGTGATGGGCTCAGGCAGTGCCTGATGCTGCCAGTAAGCCGACACTGCACATCGCTAATCACAGGCAGTGAGACATTTCCCGATCTGTGCAGCTGCGGACCGGGAGATGTCTTATGGCCTGTGATTAGCGTTGTGCAGTGTCAGCTTCCTGACAGGATCAGGCACGTGAGGTTGTGAACACGCCCAAGCCCATCACTATCTAGCATAGTGGGAGCGCACATTTTGTGTCTCATTTTTCCTTTGATACGCATAGGGCAGCCTGTTGATTTTAATTGGCTGCATTACATGTGGGTTATGGGACATTTTGCCGTTTTGTGGGTTGCATATTTTTTTTACTGTGCATCTGCAGCATTTTCCACTTGTTTTTTCACATGCCAAAATGTGTGTTTGCTTCTGTGTTTGGTGTGCCGTTAACAATTAATGGCACTGAAAGCACAACTAGTAATTTTAGGTATATAAAGATGGCCATAGACTAAACAATCTGATTGTACAAACATCCATGAGGACAGTGAAGTAAGTGACTGTAGATTTAATGGAAAGCTTTGATATGTTTGCAAAAAAAGTACATTAATGCTATATTGGTACATAGGGGAGCTGGAATTTAGAAAAAAAAGGTGAACAAAGGAGAACTTATCCTTTAACAAAAAATGACAAAAATGTATGCAAAATTTGATGTAAAATTAACTGAACTGAAGATGAATATGTAAATTGATGTAACCTGAATCAGTATTTATAATTTTTTCTTAGCAAAAAACTTGACTGAACTGATGACGCCCAGGTGAAAAGACCCCTAGTGGGTATAAAATAGGTAAATAGTTGCCTCTACCAAAAATTACAGTGATAAATAGAGCAGGTAAGTCAGGGATCTGACAAACTGAAGAGGTACTCTATGTTTTTCCAATGCTGTTCGAACAGGGAAAGCATAAGTCAGCTAAAATTCATGAGCAGCAAGAGTCAAAACAGAGAGCACAAACCGCAGACTAATAGGGACTGGAACCAGAAAGTGCGAAAGGTTCATACAATGGTATACTTGGAATGGTGGTGGGAGGCAGAGCTGGAAAGACAGCAGGGCAATAAGACTAAGGGTAGGTGGGGCATAGCTCTATGGAAGCCCCACTGTGTTATGTGACCCCCAAATATTCAGCGACAGCAAATCCAGCCCCCCTGTGACATCACATTCTGTCCACTCCAAGCTGGCCTAGGAGACTTTCGGGTTGCCATTTAGCGTCCCAGCCTGACTCCATCCACCTAACAGCAGCCAGGAGAAAACTGGCAGATCCTGCAGGATGGAGACAAGCAGCAGTGCCTCTTTTATGATAAGTGATCCGATCCTGAGTAACTATACATTGTGTGGGTAAGACGCTCTTAAAGGGACCAACACTCTAATACCTTGGAGGAACATCTAACAGAAAACGAGCATCCTAGTGAGTGGGAGACCACACTACAGGTTCATGGAGGACCCTAGCATAAGATACTGATACGGAGAGAACCAAGCTAGATGTGATGTTACATGCATGTATATCACATCATTAGGGTGAGAGCATTGAGATTGGTGATTGGGAATAAGTGGTTTGGAAGGTTAAGAACTTCACAGTTATGCACTTTTGATGAACTGTCAATATCATGAACTGGTTTATTATCTAATACTTGATATATATGAAGGACATTATTATTGTGCATGCAGCAACCCATGGATCACTATTTGATTTATTTGGTTTATTTTTATTATTTTTATAATTTGAGAGCCATTGCTTGGTAGCGCACGAGTTACTTACTCACATAAGCAAATCCAGCATTGCTGAGTCTAGGGAATAAGTCATCACTAGCTGTGCAGAAAGAGGCCTGTCTTTACCTTCTGCTCTGCTGAAGACCTCATTGGGGAAGTTCTGCAGAGTATTTTGGGCGCTGCAGTGCAGGGGAGACTGATCAAGCAATATTGCTGTATTGCAGCACATGGCTTAAGACAGGAGCTTGGTGCCTGCTTATTCAACACAAAGAGAAGAGTGCCTTGTGCTTAGTTTAATAGTATGTTTTATAGTAATAGTAATAGAGGTGTTTCAGTGTGGGCTAATGTGGGCCAGTCTGTAGTAATGTGACATCCTCATGTCTGTGGCATTATGACACTGGTACTCAGTCTAACTGCGTAACAGCATAAATGCCAACAGTCAAGGCTCCTGCTGGATTGTCCCGGGATTTTGGACACTGTCCAGCAGTGTCTGTGTCACACGGGCTGTCTTGCAGGATCTGTGGCAACAAGATGCACCCAGCACTAAAATAATGTTGATGCTGTTAGGCAACAGTACATCTCTGCCTAACAGTAAAAGTTGTGCAGATTTGCTAGTTATGCCACTGGGTTCATAAAGAACATTACAAGAAAAGATCTTTAAAGGGAAAGTACAGACTTGGAAAAAAATTGAACATACTGTACATACTTACCTCAATGTCCCATGTCGGCTCTCAGACAGAGAACTGATTGATCACAGGACCACTGATCGCTCATTTCTGTGTCTTCTCCAAGTGGAGGGCAGTGATTGTCAGTCATTGCTCTCTATTCTGCCCCTCCAACGCTCACTGGAGGACCAAGCTGGAGAAGGGGGGAGGCACAGCTGGCTTCAGCTCTCAGCCACACACTGAAAGTTGGAGCCAGCTGTCAATCAGGAAGCTCGGTTGATCCCGACAATATGGTCCGGATCCCTCCAAAGCTTGGAGCGGCTCTGTGACGTCAGCTGACAATGGGCTTTTGGTTGTGAACTAGCTGATTCAGTCCCTAAAATGCATAAGAAACGCGAATCCTCTGAACAAGTGCTATTTACATGTAGAAAAGGAATTATTTTCATTCGGCTTTCTTTAGGGAGAACAAACATTATTATTATATAGTACAAACAGTTTGTGCAGCACTTAACAAAATAAAGGAGAGTTCCTATCCAATATTACACAAGAGGGTTGGAAGGGCCTTGTTCATGAGGAGCTTACAATCCAAAAGGGAAGGACGAATGATACAAAAGGTAATAATTGTGTGGGGTAAGCTGATGTGGAGAGTAAAAATACAATTTAACAGGTGGAGGAGGTATAGGGTTCCCTGAAGAGATGAGTTTTCTGGGATCGCCTAACAGTGTACAGAGTAGGAGATAGCTGGATAGACTCCAGGAGCTCTTTGGAAAAGAAAAGAGGAGGGTTTGGGCTGATTGTGATGTAGCTTGGACCAGAGTTGTGAATGGCTTTGTATGTTGTTAGTAGTTTGAGGCATATTTTAGAAGTGTGGGGAAGATGTTGGTAGAGAGGTAAAAAATTAAAACGTGGTTTGGGCTTGTTGACACCAGCAGCTGCACTGCAATGCAACGGCTGGTGTGTGGTGCAGTCCAGCTGCATCAGTGTAGTGTTCATGCGCTGATCCCGGCACATCACACAGTTTATAGGGTTTTTTGGTTCTTAAATACATTTTATTGAAATGTCAAACAGATAGAGTTCTATCAATCGGTGTGCAGTGACCTGTGCTGTGCTGGAAAAAATTACTGCCAGGCAACGCAGTCCTACCACGCCATGGTAGTTCATTGAGAACTACAAGCCGACAGCCACAAAGGATGTCAGGGATTGTAGTGCATTTACACATACAGCTGTGTGAAGGAATGACGCGGCTGCGTGATATAAAAAAGTGACAGCTAGTACATGTAACTTCCCCCCCATACTGCTGTCCAGCATTGGGAGCATGTTACATGTTCCACCCTAAAACCAGGTGGAGCATTTAACAAGTTCCCAAAGGGGAACTTATCCTTTATTTATTATTAATTTCAGGTACTTATACAGCGCCGTGAATTTAAGCAGCGCTTTACATGTACATTGTACATTCACATCAGTTCCTACCCTCAAGGATCTTACAATCTAAGGTCCCTAACCAACATTCATACATACACATATTAGGGCCAATTTAGACAGGATCCAATTAACCTACCAGCATGTCTTTGGAGGTGGGAGGAAACCAGAGTACCCGAAGGAAACCCATGCAGGCACAGGGAGAATATGCAAACTCCAGGCAGGTAGTGTCATGGTTGGGATATGAACCAGTGACCCTTTTGTTGCTAGGCGGAAGTTCTAACTACTACACCACTGTGCTGCCCATTAAGGCACTGTCAAACCTGCATATATATGAGGACATTGCAAAATGCATGCAATGATTTTATAATGGTGCCATTAATATTAACACTGTGCATTTAGGAGTGGTCAGTTTAGCTGCGTTTAGAGAAAATAGAATTCTGTGTATCCAGGATCCAATTAGTTACAAATGTGGCTAAATGCATGTTAACATGTGTAATGTAAACATGACTAATCGTGTGCAAACGGGTCCAAGCACAGGTAAGCCTGCTGTAATGGCACAGTATAAAATGATATGTGAGGTATAAATGTTGTTTATACCACCCAGATCACTTCTGCTGCATTTAGAGTTCCAGTGTTAATTCGGCCTTGCAAGCAGTAAAATAGCTTTAAAAGTAGTCTTCAACAACCTCTTTAACTGCATGTACTGTGAGGTAGTTTCTCTTCAAAGGTTTTAATTCCCCCACCCTGTGTTGGTGATCACATTTCTATTACTCATCAGAAGTTTTTTTTTTTTTTTCCAAAGCTGTTTACCTTATTTGTCCATCAGAACAGTCATCTTCCACTGTACCTCGCCGCAACGAGGTATGTCCTACCCGTCCACCCATTGGCTCCTGGGACATGAGTGTCATCAATCCTAGGAGGCAATGGGCAGACACCGCTGCTTTCCATAGCCACGCTTTGTACGCAATGCGCATGAGTGAGATCGGGAGGTGCATGCTGGATAGCCAGCAGCACCGTATCCTGGAAGGAGCAATGTGTGGTCTTCAGATGCGCACACTAAAGATGGAAAGTCTGGGCAGAGGTTCACTTAAAAGAAAAAAAAAAACTGACATGGTCTAAAATGCTTCCTAGGTAAATACATTGCTGAAGTGTAGGTACCTTCTGTGTTGGCCTTAAAAGCAAGCCATTTGGAGCCCCATGAATCCTAGTATCCTAGTTGTATATATGGCTCTTAGGCCCTGATTTCTGCATGAGTAGAGGTCAAACCGCCACTCCTGTCATGCAAAAGCGAAAATCCCAACTTCAGTATTGGCTCTGACATTTGATATTTCCATAACAGGGGTCAAGGCTAATTCTCAATTTGGGCAAAAATCCAGGCCCCATGTATAACCATTCAGTACAAGAGAAGAGCGTGTACAACTGTGCAAAACTGAAGTTAATTACAAGTTACAGCAAACCTGCTGCAGCCTGCTTCTTTTACCAGCTGAGGTTGTCCAGCATCATCTAACCTTTCCTTCCAAGCCTTACTGGCCTGCCCCTTTCATTCAAATACAAGTGCCTGCAATGGTTCACTTTAGAGTATTTTAATTCCTCCAGCACTGGTCATACACAAAATGAAAATACAGAGGTCCCCATCTTGCTGCAAATCTGTGAATGATGAAAAATTCAATATTCAGCTTTGTTACATGGACATGACATAGAATGGCTGGTTAATTGCCAAGTTTCTTTGACAACTCAGCTCATGCCATTGTTCCATAAGCCAGTAAAATGTCTATTTACAATCAGTTATAAACATGTACCTGAGCCTAATTGATCCACATGATGACACAAGTGTAGCTCCAGGTGCGCAAACTGAACGGACACTCCAAACGATGGAACCAACCATGGTGTGAAACAGGAGTCCACCCTTGTACAAGCTGCAAGCGCTGTTGGAGTCACAAGCTGGTCACAAGCACTTTGAGAGCCGGATTCACTTTCAGAGCTGTGGGAAAGCAATTTTTTTTTTTTTAGCTAAACAATGCCAAGATTATAAAATGTTATATGATAAGTGCAGATGGTCATTTGGACAAAATATTTTCAAAACACGCAGTCATAATAATTATATTTGATTTCACATCTGACCATTAGAATTTGCATAAATATTTATCTGGAAAAAGTGGCATTCAAGTGTGTAATTATATCCGAATACTGTTATTCTTTCCTATTTATAAATACAAATGTTACACTTAATAAGCCAAAAAAGATAGACGCAAAAAAATCTGAAGCAGAAAAAAAAAGCAGCTGTAATTAATTTACTCATTTAAGAAAAATAAAATTAAAAAGGAAAATCAGATGCTGAGGCTTTGAAATGATCGGTAATAACATATGACATTTTTTGTCGCCAGTAATACTAAAGGCATGGAAATAAACACGAATAAGTCAAGAAATAAATACCAACGAGGGCAGATACTTTTTAAGATAAAAAAAAAAATTATAAGAAAAATGATACAGCGGTCAGAGCATCTTATGTGAAAACTGGTAAAAGGAAAAAAAAAATCTTAAAAAAGAAAAATATGTTGGAACTAAGAAAAAATAGGAATTCTTTTGTTCAGCCAACTCTGTTCCATGCAAAGGGTCAGTCCATTAGCAACACAAAAGCTAATAATAGTGATTCTCTTATTATAGCAAGAAACTCTTTAATGTAGAACTACTGACTAGATTAAAGCCTAACCCCAGGCTGATGCTAAGGCATGGTTCTTTAAAGCATTCTCCTTTGAGCCAAGGCTGAGGGGCAGAGCTTTGTCCCCCTGGGCTCACAGGAAGTGGGTTAAATGCCGCTGGCCTTTACAGTGGTTTCCAATCTTTATGAATTTTTAACTTATATTAAAGGGATGCCAGGTGATCCTACAACCAAAGTCCTTGTTCAGGCACTTTCTGTTATTGGATGACAACTATAAAACTATAAAATTATTATTTTCACTCTGACTTTTAACCTTTGCTGCATCTGAGTGCTGCTGATATTCTGCAGCCTCTTAGCAGTCATTTCCTGGCAACATGCATGCAATCAAGTAATGAGTGCATAGAGGATATCTTAATGGTGACAACAGCGGTACATGCCTATGTAATATGTGTTTAAACAGTCACCTCATGTATCCATCGAAAGCCCATATGACAAGATGACAGAAAATAAGTACAACTGGGAAAAAGGAAAAGAGTATTGTCACGTCATAACAGGAGGTGCCTGAACAAGGACCTTAATCCCTTTTTATTGTAAGAAGCAGTATAGCCTTGGTATTGCTTTTTTTAAAATGGAGTTGATTTACTAAAACTGAAGAGTGCAAAATCTAGTGCAGCTGTACATGGTAACCAATAAGCTTCTATCTTCAGCTTGTTCAACTGAGCTTTGACAATAAAACCTGGAAGCAGATTGGTTGCTATGCAGAGCTGCACCAGATTGTGCTCTCTCCAGTTTTAGTAAATCAACCCATTGAAGTTGTTGAAAGAGGGAATTCTATCTTCTACCCAGTTCTTAAATGTTACCAAAGTGGGAATAGGGAGTTACTGGAGTTCTAAGCATCAGCAAAGGAATGTTAGAAGTTGGTAGAAAATAGAACATAAACCCCGAAGACTATTTGTTATTGTCTCTCGTCATTTTTAAGTAAACCTGTGGGCTAAAAATAAATATTGAATGACCACTTCCAGTGTACAAAAGGTGTCACCCTTCCAGATTTTGGGGGGGGGGGGGGTCTCCTCAATATCAGGGAAAATCAGGGAGTGCCAACCTCTCTGAAGTGACAGATGCCCACTCTCCTATACCTATAAGCACCTTAATATTCTTGAGTCTGAGACAGACTAATGCTGGAGAGGTATTTTACCCTATAAGCTCTTAAAGGCAAGGCAGAAGAAATCTTAGATACTTCAAAAGAAATGGACCGCACTCCAGTGTCAAAGGCGAAAAATTGATTTATTGAGCCCACAGTGAATTACAGTCAGGCAGACAAAACAGCAAGCTGTGAAAGGGTTAACCGCTTATTCATAACCTGAGCTCAATAAATCAATTTTTCGCCTTGGACACTGGAGTGCGGTCCATTTCTTTTAAAGTATCCATGTTTCAGGATTGGCGGCTTTCCGGACCTGCACCAGAGTGCCTCGGCGTTTGCTGACACGGCACACCTGAGCGGACCTATCTTTCTCTCCTACTGCTCAGAAGAAATCTTAGCTCTATCTGACCTCTCCTATTTACTTGCAGGAAGAGTGAAAATACTGAGGGGAAAGGGTTACATTTCTATAAGGATATTATAAGGATATTATAAAGCTGCAATTTCTAGAATTGGGATGTTTTAATTATCAAGGAGTTCAAGTGAGTATTTAATATATCTTCATACAGCAAATCTGTAGACCAATGTTTGACGCCCTGGAAAGCAGGGCAGTATAAGGATTTGTGTCAATTACATCAGTTGAACATTAGTTTAAGACACTTGTGAAATCATTCAAAATTTTTTGACAGGTGTCTTTGACCTCTTTTTGACCTGCATTTTACCCACTTTGACTGGCATAGACTTCTATGGAAATGCAAATCTCATCTGACATGAACAGATGGCAATCGACACAGTCCCTAAGCAAAAGTAAGAAGCAACCCTTATTTCATTTTATCCCATGGTTCATACCTACAAGCTATGACACGATACAGGCTAGAAGTGTCCAGAAAAGGTTACTACAGGGGCCTTTTGGGTTAATATTAAATAGACACATTAGGTATGCATAAGGTTTAGTAAAGGTCTTATTCAAATAAAGACAAATACAGCCATACTCTGCAACAGCAATGTTGTTTAAGGTTCTCACCAATTCCTGTGCTTCCCAAACTCACTTCCAAAACATATTACTTGCTGAACTTTAACAATATACGCTAATTTGCTGTTGCCAGTACTGCTATGGACCACACAAAGCTGAGGGTCAAACCATGACATTGTTGTCCCTCCATGATCTGAATCTCCTAGCCAAAAATGATCAGCAGGGGGAAAAGTGATTTTATATTGCATGGAAATCATTCTCTTTAATAAATGTACTCAAGTCAATATCAATTCTTGACCCCAAGACTCAAACTACAGCCTTTGGTTGCCATATAATCATCCCTCTGCAAACTATCACACCAGGCCAGAACAAACACAAGCATCAATTTAAATCACATTTAACCATCATTAAAGTACTGCACAGTTTGGGAATGCTGTTTATGTTCTCACACTTACGTCCTAAGTTAAAACACAGAGATTACTCCGTGGTGAAGTGTTTACTTGCAAGCGCTGTTCAAATTAGCTGGGATGTGAAATATGCTCTCCCCCCACAGAAGGATGTTTAGAATGAGTTAGATATCACTGTGCATGTAATGTGGGGCCATTTACATGATTAATGAAGGTCTTGAAAAAAAATTACACATTTCATGGAGATGTCATCCTGAAGTTAAACATTGTGAAAAAAAAATACTAAATTGCCCTGTTTCCTGGGGCACTTACAATAAAAGACCAAAGTAAAAAAGTGATAATGATAAGGTGCAAATCCCTTTCCATAATTCATGGAAAACAATCTAATATGATTTTGTGGGTGGCGTGGTTGAGATTGGCAAAAGTAAGATTCTTCAACCCAAAACCCAAATAAGTACCTGTGCCTAAATTTTTTCCTTTTAAGGAAACACAATATTTTTGTACTTCAAGTAAAATCTGTTTCTTGAAGTTCATTAACCACTTGACCTCCCAAAGATTTA
>BLSH010418433.1:826127-878034 GCA_018402905.1 Glandirana rugosa | reverse complement strand
GCGCCTACACTGCCGCCTGTAAAACTTTGCGGCCAAAAGCAGCATCCGAAGATGCTAACACATCAATCTTACAAAACTTAGTGAAAGTGTGTACCGAGTGCCCAAGTGGCAGCCTTGCACACCTGTGACACCGAGGCCTGGTGTCTGAAAGCCCAGGAAGTGCTAACAGCCCGGGTAGAATGAGCCGTGACCGGAAAAGGGGGGACCTTGCCCCGAACAGAATATGCATGGGTCATGGTTTGTCTAATCCAACGGAAGACAGTAGCCGATGAGGCCGCCAAACCCTTGCGCGGACCATCAGTCAGTACAAACAAAGAATCAGACTTCCGAAAAGAAGCTGTAGCATCTAGATACACTCGTAAGGCCCTTACTACGTCCAAGGCATGCAACTCAAATTCCTTAGGGTGCGATGGACGTGGGCACAATGAAGGAAGAACAATATCTTCGTTAATGTGGAAGGGAGAAACCACCTTCAGGAGGAACGAAGGAGAGGGTTGCAAGACCGCCTTGTCCTTGTGCAGGACTAGATAAGGAGACTTGCACAACAGTGCCGCCAACTCAGACATCCGCCTGGCAGATGTGATGGCCACCAAAAAGGCCAAAAAGGCCACCTTCTGCGACTTGTAAGGAAATCTCCCTGATCTTCTCATATGGTGGTCTCTGAAGCACAGAAAGCACCAAATTCAAATCCCATGGAGCCATCGGAGACCTCACCCGAGGCGCCACATGTCGCACACCTTGTACAAAGGTACGAATCAACGAGTGCAAAGCCAAGGGTCTTTGAAAAAGAATCGCCAGAGCCGATATCTGGCCCTTGAGGGTGCTCAGAGCCAGTTTTTTTGTTCAGGCCTTGCTGCAAAAAAGTCAGGACCCTGGACACCACATAAGAGCGAGGGTTATGACCCTCCGCCTCGCACCAAGCTATGTAAGCCTTCCAGGTGCGGTGATATATTTTTCACTTGGTAAGTACACTTGCGAGCTTTAAGCAAGGTAGGGATCACGGAGTCAGCGACCCCCTGTCCCTCAGCACCTGGGACTCAATAGCCAGGCCGTCAAAGCCAGCGAGGGTAAAGCAGGGTGCAAGATGGGCCCCTGAGACAGTAGATCGTCTCACAGCGGGAGCTGCCAGGGGACGTCCGCCACCATTTGCACCACGTCGTACCATGTGCGCCGAGGCCAATCCGGAGCCACCAGGATCATTGGAATTCCCTCCGCTACTACCCTGCGTAGCAACCGCGGTAGAAGTTTTATTAGAGGGAAGGCACACAGAAGACGATAACTGCCCCAGGGAGCCACTAGAGCATCCGTGGCCACTGCCAACGGATCCCTCGTCCTGGACACAAAGGTACTCACCTTGTGATTGAACCGAGACACCATGAGATCCACGTCCGGCGTCCCCCATCTGTGGAAAATCTGGCTGAATACCTCTGGATGGAGAGACCACTCTCCCTGATCCAGCGTCTGGCGACTGAGAAAGTCCGCCTGCCAGTTTTCCACTCCTAGAATGTAAACGGCGGAGATTGCCGGAACGTGGAGTTTCGCCCAACGCAGGATCAGAGCTGCTTCCGCCGCAGCTGCTGAACTCTTCGTTCCGCCCTTATGGTTCACATATGCCACTGCTGTTGGGTTTGCACCGCCAACTGCAGCGACATCAACTTGGCCAGGGGGAGGAACACCTTCGCCTGCTCTGTGTCCAGAATCAGACCCAGATACTCCAGGCGACGGGACGGAGATATCGCAGGTTGATCAACCAACCAAAGTCCTGCAACAAGGCCATTGTCATCCTCACATTCTCCTCCAGAGCCGAGGCGGACTCCGCTCTCAGGAGCAGGTCGTCGAGGTAGGCTACCACTGCAATGCCTCTCTGCCGCAGTAACGCCAGTACTGGAGCTACCAGTTTGGTGAAAACCCAGGGAGCTGATGCCAGACCGAAGGGGAGTGACACAAATTGGTAATGGGGTCCCCCACTGCAAAGCGAAGAAAACGCTGGTGCCGTGGACAAATGGGAACATGGAGATACGCGTCCCTGATATCCAGAGATGCCAGGAATTCCCCTTGATGGAGGGCGGCCACAACCGAGCGAATTGATTCCATCTGGAATTTCCGCGGTTTTACATATCGGTTCAGGGCCTTCAGGTCCAGAACGGACCTGACCCCCCTCCTTTTTTGGAGACCACAAACAGGTTTGTGAAACCTCTCCACTTGAGGTACTGGCACGATCACCCCCTGGTCTGAGAGTGCCTGAACGGCCCCGAAGAGGGCCTCCCAACGCCCCTGCGGGAGCCCCAAGTTTGATGGGAAGAACCTGTCTGGGGGTAGAGTGCTGAACTCTATCCTGTAGCCGGGACACTACTTCCTGGACCCACCGGTCGGAAATGCGAGCAGTCTACCGGTCCACGAACCCCAGAAGACGTTCCCCCACCCGAAGCCTGGGTGGGGGCAGCCCATCAGGCGGAGGAGGGCTTATCCTCTGCCTTCTCAGTTTTTTGCTGCCACTGCCGCTTACCGGCCCCTGCAGCGGCCTTACCGGCTCGGTTCCCTTTTTCAGCCGCGTCAGAGGCGCGAAAAAACCTCTTCTGACCCGAGGCAGGAGGCCCCTGTCTACGGCGAAACTCACGCCTCCGGGGCTCTGGGAGGAAAGTGCTCTTTCCTCCAGTGAAATCTTTAATGATCTCATCTAGTTGGGGACCAAAGAGACGTCCACCTTGAAAGGGGAGGTCTGCAAGACCTTTTTTGGATGCCTGGTCCCCAGACCATGAGCACAACCAAAGAACCCGTCTAAGAATGACGGGATACCAACGATTTTTCGCACGCAGCTGCCGCCCCCTGGTCCTCCTCTCCTTCCGAGGGGGCCAGTTCACCGTCAGAAAGGTCCACTGGGGTCCCTGTCACCCCCGAAGCCATCTCTGGATCAGAATCCTCCCCTGATGAACAAGGGGGCGGAGGACACTTCCTTGGGACCTGGTGGACAATATCCGCCCGGGGAAGAAATTTGCTAAAGACCGCCCGCAGCTGTTCCAAAAATGCCCCTTGCGCAGATTGCGCTGTTGCTGATTCCTCCTCAGCAGGCACGGCAGGATAGTCTGCCATAGTTTTTTCCCCTAAAATAGCCCTCAGTAAAATGCAGGTTAGAACACTTGGTTTGAGGCACCCCCACACAGCCGCACACCACAGCCCCACAGAATGCCAGGGATACCCAGGAGGACTGCACCCGCCACCACCAGCACCCACAGGAGAGCCCAGCTATACTTGCTGTTTGCTGCCAGTATCCTGAGGACCGTCAGAAGAGCTGCGCCGCCAGAAGCACACACTGTTCCAAAGAGAAAGCAAGAAAAAAAAAATGTCTGCAGCATGTTTTCTACAGCCAGCAGGGACTCCAATATGGCCGCCAAGGTCATACAGTAGAGGCCGAAACCGCCTGCAGGGGAACGTGTACTACTGCAAAATGGCTGATCTGAGCACTAGCGGGAAAGCTCCATAGGCTTAAAATATCCGCAACCACGGGAAAATGGCGGCGGTCTACCACAAACTGGCAGCGGATCGCCGCATGGCGGCGAAAATCCCCAAAACCTGGAGGCAATGATCGGGTGCAGTGCGGGGGGAGGGGGTGGGGGGGCGTTAGGGGCCCCAGGAGCCCGCAACCAGTGGCTACCCAGGAAATCTCCGGGACACCCGTCGGTGCCCCCTCCACACCCAAAAAAGGGGGGAGGGGGGAACTCTCACTCACCACTCCTGTCGGGTGTAGCGGGTAGCCACCCGTTCGCAGACCTTCTGCCCCTGCCTGGGCGGGATGCTGCCAGCCGAAAAACGCCCGAACCAGACCACAGCCCAGGACCTGGGCGCAGGTGGGGTACAACCCCAGGCACAGAACGGGCATGATACGGCGGGTCCCCATACCGCGGGACTGGCTCACATCGGTCGGCCGGGCCGGGGGAAAGTACAGAGTCCAGAACGACCCTCTATGCCCCGGCCGGCTTCTTGATAGCAGAATTCATGCTTGATAGAAGTATAAAAGAAAAATAAAGAGAAAATAAAAAGAAAACAGTCTCAATCCGGACCGCAATCCCCTAAGGGAGCCAGGTCAACTCCTTGCAAACTAGGCATTAAAACTGATGAGCTATGGTAGGTGGAGGGTTTATGTGGGAAAGGGGGGCAGCCCCTGTGGGAGGGGCCAGCTTGCTCTTTCCCTGCCTAGTTAACTCCTAGTAGGACAAGCATAAACCCCACATATCGTGAAGAGCTGCGTCTGTCAGTGAACGTAGGAGAAATGACAGGGGTTTTAATCATTTTCTACTCTATCCAAAATAAAACAAAAAGGCATACCTATGAAAAAATCTTTTTCTTGAATTCCATTGAGAAATCCATTCTGAAACAATCAGGTTATATATATATATATATATATATATATATATATATATATAAAAATGGTGCCTTACAATGGGTTGGGACACTGTTAAACAGAAAAAAAATACTGAAGGCCAGCCTCTGCTAAAGGCCCCCTCCTCCAACTGCCATGCCTCAGTTTTTTTGAGCAAGCAGTTCAGACCAATAAACCCTGAGGGCCAGGGGCCTGTGTCCCTCAATGGACTGAAAGAATCCTTTTTTTTTACGATAACGCAAATATCATATTTTTTTTACTTCATTGTCCACTTAGAGACACAGAATTTAGGAAGGTCTGAAACAGCTGGGACATCAAAATGTAGTTCAACTGAGGGGTGGTCAACAGCCACTGACAGATCTATGATAGAACAAGGAAAGACAGATTGTCTGCAACAATCAGAAGGACCAATGCCCAAATCTGAACCTACAAGAGTGTTCCCAACATCGCCCCAGGGGAGGTCATAGGGGATCAACCTGATGCTCATAACAGGACAAGAATTGTCACCAAAAAAAAAGACTACCTTTAAGGACAACAGCAGAAGCTGCAAGCCAAGCAAACATCAACAGGTAGAGTAATATAATTGGTCATAAAAAGTTGAAGACAACCCCAATGGAACCAGCTTAAGTCAGAGAGACTGACAAAGAAAAGGAAAAAAAGGCTTCAAGAAGTACCCTCCCACAAAAATAAAGAGAAGAAGGGTAGGAAGACAGCAAAACCATAAAAACTAGGATGAACAAACTTGTTCAAAATGTGTGCCACTATAACCGGACGGGGAAAGCTCCCTGCATGTCCTGTGTGCCTGATCCAAATCACGTTAATGCAAGCCCTCCAACTTACCATTATCCAACAAGGCATCTACAGCTGTGGAAAGAGAGGGAGGAACCTTAACCAGAGAGCCAAGACCGATTACCTGATTAAGTATAAACGCAGGGAAGATGTTTGACAAATTTCCAACAGATGAGAGCCACAGTAGGAGGGCCTGTCTTCAAATAATCTAAACCAGGGGTAGGCAACCTGGGGCCCTCCAGCTGTTGCAGAACTACAAGTCCCATCATGCCTCTGGGAGTAATTGTACACGTCAGCCTTGCAATGCCTCATGGGAAATGTAGTTCCACAACAGCTGGAGGGCTACTGGTTGCCTACCCCTGATCTAAACCTACGAGGCCCCCTGGATGTGTGCTATCTACCACAGGGAGTGTCTGCAATATGGTTGCAGAGTAATCTGTCTGCTGAACACGAAGGCCTGGTTCACACCTACGCAGGTTGCAGTTTGCATATTCCAGGTGCATTTTGCGTTTGTCAATACATATTTTTGATCCATTGAAGTCTATGGAATCAAAAAACAAAAAAAGTACCTGGCCCTTTCCATAAAATGTATAGATGTGAACTACATCCATAGAAAACCATGTTAAATGGACTGTAGTGTGTTTCTGCAATACTGAAAAGGCACTAAAAATGCATAAGTGTGAACCAGACCTAAGTCATCCAGCAATGGTTTCTTTCTGCCCTGCGGGGGGAGATAAAGCACACCCAGGTGCACAAATCTTCACCCCCAGAATAGGAACTACAGGATGTAGTAGCCTAGAAGGTAAAGCAGGGTCGCTAAAGGGAACCTTGCAGTTGAGAATAACATCTTAAACGATATCCACCCTAGGGACCAGGTCACTTGCCCTGTCACAAACAGAATCACAAGCCTTCCTCTAGGTGTAAGGCATTACAACACCAGAGTGATTAGAAACAAACAGTCAGCACTCAAGTGGAAAAAGATATACAATCTAGCTGTAGAGAAACTTTGAAATATGTCTTTTCCTGGTAAAAGTTATCATTTGTAATTGAAATTGAAATACACATCCTTGACTTTGTTACTTCTTAGTACACAATAACCTCAGCTTTGCTGCCTTAGCCTAGTGTCGAGGCACTATAGAAAAAGAAGAAAGCGCACAAGCATCCTGTGATGCCTTCATGAAACCTTTATTATGAATAGAAAAAGGGTTCAGTGTTGTCAACTGCCAGTACCCTTAAAGTGGACATAAACCCTCACATATACCCAGTGAAGTGAACAGCCTCAGATGATACAAAGAGATTAAACAAATCTCTCTACATAGGTTTTACTTGTATATCTGCTGTCTTCAGCTCTATATATTCTTTAGAAAGTGTAGATCGCGTTATAGATCTTCTCTTCCTGTTCAGCACTTAGTTTGCATACAGCCAAGGCAGCTGATTGCAGGAAAGGCACACACCACCCCCTCTCCACATAGGCAAAGACTCTCTTGTGAATAGTTCAGCTCTGTGCTAATCTATTTAGTCAGGCTGGTTTTATCTCCTGTGACGGAGTACTTGTCAGAAGTTATCATGCTGATAACAGAAGAATGGAGCAGGAGAGAAAACCACGGGACATAGTGCTTTCAGGGGAGATAAGAAACCACTGCAGATATATGTGCCCAGCTCAAATTTCATGAATCGGGTTTACATCCACTTTAAAGCACACTAAGGGGTCAGGACCCTGCTAGGGGAGGGAGTTGTGTGAAGTAAATAGTAAAAGGAAAAGGTGTGGCACTAACTCACATATTAGTGATCATCAACCTAAATAAAAAAAAACAGCAATCGTCAACATAAATTATATATAAACAAGAGGTGGCGCTAACCTAATACTTTTGTCATAGGTGATCAACCTAATAAATAGACAGTATAAATGTGGTGGGTACCTTATTCACGGTAAATGCAAAAAAGTACCAACATATAACCTTGGTGGAAAAGGTAATCAGACAAGCATGAATAAACAAAAATTGATATATGACATTTGGTATATAGTCCCACAATTCGGATACTCTGGGGGGGTGGTCAGTCACTCATATCTCCCAGTGGGTGTATCCCAGGTATGTAAGAAGATCTATCATAGATGATGATGATCCTATGTGGTTAATGGAGAGAAATCAGTTCCACGTGTAGGCCTCTTATGGAAACAGGGTGCATCAAAACATATGGTGAATCCTCTTCTTCCCGCCCTAGTGAATTGAAGGCTTACCAGATTGTAGACATATATAGGCCCACATATATGTAAAGGTCCTGGTTGTTCCGGGTCCCTCAGAGACGTGTCACACACTCCTGTTCAGTATTGTCAGCACAGGTCAGGAAGGTCCTTCATCCGTCTCCTAATCTCACTGCACAGTGTGGTCGCACGCAGGGTCACACAGCAAATACCAGATCCACTTGGCTCACATCAGGGGTATAAAAAGAAGAGCAGACTCTCCATAGTGTAAAAACGCCTCATCCGAGAGGAACAATTTATTGAAGATAAAAGTCCACAAGCTTATAGGAGATGATCAGATAAAACACTTAAAATGTAGTGATGAATGCAGCAATCCAGGGTCAGCAGCGCCCGACGCGTTTCGTCCTAATAGACGTCGTCTGGGAGCTGCTGACACCTTATATTGTGACCAGCCCCCGGGGACTTATTTTATATTTATATATTCTTTTTTATATACCATAAAGGGTTGGTTGCATATTTATAGTTCTATACCACCTGTTTTGCTATTTTTTCTTATGACCGGAATGTCTTTTATAGCCTTTTTATCTCTACAACTAAGGTCTATTATATTTTGTTTTTTTCTTCAATTTTTCATTAATCACTACTTTTTGGCTCACCCATCATTATGGTATATTCACTACAGCATTGGAACGCAATTTTGCGTTCCTAGTCCATTATCCACGCATTACTTTCATACCTGGATGCGCATCATCAATCCTGGAACGCATATTTGCGTTCCAGGTCGCACTTCCGCATTGTTTATTCTTTAACTCGTCACTACATTTCCTTCACATCACTACAGCACCGGAACACATTTGCGTTCTAAGCCTCACTCCCCATCTTCCTATGCACTTTTCCCAGATGCGCGTCATCAGCTGTGGAACGCATATTTGCGTTCCATGCCGCACTTCCGGCTATTCTCACAGAATACTCTCTTTGGGAGCTTGTTATTTGAATGCACCCTGGAGCGGGACTTAACATTTAATTTTGATTTTTACTAAGCACTCTTCCCAGCACTTTCGACCTGTAACGAGGTCTTTCTACCAAAAAGTTTATGGCGGCACCGGAAGTACATCAGCACTAGGCTGACTGGAAACCTCTTTTTCCTCTGTTTTTTCCGTAGTACGGATTTGGACCCTTTTTATCACCCCTTTAGAGGTTTGGTCATGATATACAAGTTTAGTTTCTTGCATGCTGATGACATGTGAGGAACCGGAAGTGGCGTCGTCGAAACCGGAAGTGACGTCACTGGAACGCACGCCGATCCGCCATGACCGGAAGTGCGCTTTCCATACAATAATGTACAGGGCTATAAATACGCAGCTTTTCAGGGGGTCAGCAGCCCCCAGACAACGTCTATTAGGACGAAACGCGTTGGGCGCTGCTGACCCTGGATTGCTGCGTTCATCACTACATTTTAAGTGTTTTATCTGATCATCTCCTATAAGCTTGTGGACTTTTATCTTCAATAAATTGTTCCTCTTGGATGAGGCGTTTTTACACTATGGAGAGTCTGCTCTTCTTTTTATACCCCTGATGTGAGCCAAGTGGATCTGGTATTTGCTGTGCGACCACACTGTGCAGCGAGATTAGGAGACGGATGAAGGACCTTCCTGACCTGTGCTGACAATACTGAACAGGAGTGTGCGACACGTCTCTGAGGGACCCGGAACAACCAGGACCTTTACATATATGTGGGCCTATATATGTCCACAATCTGGTAAGCCTTCAATTCACTAGGGCGGGAAGAACAGGATTCACCATATGTTTTGAGGCACCCTCTTTCCATAAGAGGCCTACACGTGGAACTGATTTCTCTCCATTAACCACATAGGATCATCATCATCTATGATAGATCTTCTTACATACCTGGGATACACCCACTGGGAGATATGAGTGACTGACCCCGCCCCCCCAGAGTATCCGAATTGTGGGACTATATACCAAATGTCATATATCAATTTTTGTTTATTCATGCTTGTCTGATTACCTTTTCCACCAAGGTTATAGGTGGGACTATTGAAGTTTTGTATATGTCTATTATGCCTATATATCGTGGTTTCATAAGAAGCTTTTTTGCATGATATGTTGGTACTTTTTTGCACTTACCGTGAATAAGGTACCCACCACATTTATACTGTCTATTTATTAGGTTGATCACCTATGAAAAAAGTATTAGGTTAGCGCCACTTCTTGTTTATATATTGTAATACGACTAGGTTGGTCATTGTTGGCTGCTTCCCCTACACTTGTATTAGGCTTAGCGCGGCAAACCTCCTCTCTCCTCTACGTCAACATAAATTATAGTTTGCAAGGTAAAAATCCCATAATGTGAAAGTCCACCCTTATCAACATCACATCCGGCTTCCACCTCTGGTACTTTGGAACACACACCGCATCTTGGAGAGACGGCGAGCGCACTCACTAAAGCTGTACATGTTGGTGCTGACTAACAGCACCTTCAAACGTAAGTGCACACTTTTAATCTACAAGTGCATCTACTTTTAGTAAACATATTGTGTTAGGATTCTCAATATGCATCTCCCGAGCCTGAATGGTAGATTATTGTAAGGTGACACCTCTGGGGTAGGAGCTATCACCTCCATACACGCTGCTGTTTACAAGATTGTAATTGCTGCAAGGCGCATTCATTATGAATTTCTGGTGAGTTTGCATTTCTCACACACTGTTTGCGGTGGAGCATGGTTTAAAGGATTAATCTGTTTCTGCACTTTTCTTTGAATCATGGTGATTGGATCATTCTGTGAAGATTTTTTGCTATTTTTTGGAACTGTCACATTACAGGATTTTTACCTTGCGGACTGTATAATTTACGTTGATGATTGCTGTTTTTTTTTTTATTTATATTGATGATCACCTATATGTGAGTTAGCTCCACACCTTTTTCTATTACTATTTGATCACATTTAAAGTGGTTTATTCCACTTTAAAAGGGGAAGCTGCACTCATGGTTATATATTTTTTGGCGCCACCACTTGTCTTAATTTTTATTTAGTTGTGTGAATTAGTAGCAACTGAATCTGTACCTCAGGTTCCTCTGTGGAGAGGCAATCGGCACTGAGAGCACAGAAATTCTCAGAATTTCTGAGAAGGAGCAGGAATACCCTTGTAGAAATTAATTCCTAAGAGCGAGTTCCTGTCAAAAGAGGAACAGGGGGACAGAAAATGCAAAGAATCTGGGGAGGTCGGAGTAAAGACACAGCTACATGTAGTAGCACAGAAAACATGCAGTGGGGCAGCTGAAATAGATGCCATCTCGAAATAATCAGCCTATGAGCTAAAGGGGGTATATCATGAGCATCCAAAGTCAAGGAGGACCAATATCTGGGGACCCATTCATTTATGTGAACAGTCTCCCTGTTTGTGGATGTGGGCACACACCTTCATGCCAAAGGCTAGCCAGAGGGATTAGCAGATCCCCGGCTTCTGGACCTATGGCCTGAGCAGGAGTTTGATTTAAAGTACACACTGATAAAGCTGGAGTGTCAAAAGCTGGTACAAAAAGACAGTTTCTTGAAGGAAAGACAAATAAGTTCTTCTCATAAGCGTTCCACGCATATCTCCAGAGTGCCTTACAGGTTTGTACAGACATCAGTCCTATGCGGAACACAAATTTAGAGACATGTTAGACCATCACAGCTGAGGCATAAGGCTCTAAGACATTTGCTCCAACTGCTCCATAATGCAAGGACCTACCCCATCAGTGGAAACATTCTCTGTAAGAAGTTTAATCCATTCTGATATGGTTTGAAAGATCAGATTGAATGGCAACACAGGACAAAAAGCCTAAACAGTTAACCCAAACCAGTATCTAAGAAGAGAATTTAATTTAATTTGAGTGAAGTCCCCAAAGGGAAGTATACCTCTAACTCTTCTAGTGGTATCTCTGTGAACGTGGAGCAAGGTTCACCCAGCAGTTAGGTACTTTTCAAAGAGGAAATGCTCTATCTTCAAAAAATAGATTAGCAGCTGCATGAGCTTGTAACGACCCATATAACAGTATGTTGGTCCTCCAAATGAAGGGTGATACGCACTGCATCAATAAGGGTTGTAATCAACAACTTATATACTGTATCTGAGTCTAAGATGATTTTGCTTGTGCAGAACAAAGCAACATATTTTCTTTAACAGCAGTCCCACTGGCAACTTATAATTATCATAACTCCCCCTGATGCTCGGTCCATCTGCTGGAAGAAAAGAGAGTTCAGGGAAGCCTATCACACCTCCAGCTAATCTTTTACCACTTCCATTAACTCATTCCCCACAGTTAGAACCTTTTGTACTACCTGTCCCACCCTATTAGATTGTAAACTCTTCTGAGCAGGGCCATCTTAATCCTCTTGTATTTTATTGTATTGTAACTGTATTGTCTCCATTTTACATTGTAAAGCGCTACGTAAACTGTTGGTGCTATATAAATCCTGTATTATAATAATAACAATAACTGAAAGACATCTTTTGGTAGCTTGCACAGGGCTGGGGACTCTCAACACTCCCATATGACAGTGCTGGGAATCTATGCGTCAATTAACAAGTACCAGTGCTTTAAAAGATTACCAGACATTAAAAAACATTCATTTTACTAGTGTAGCTTGCACTTTTAAGATCAAGAAAGGAACACTATTTACCTCTGATCATCCAAGGCACTGACATTGCCATTCAATACAATTCGCCAAAGGTCTGAAGCTACCAATTCCTTCTGGTCACTGACCGTGGTGATGCTAGGCAGCTGAAGCTCACATGGTTTGCTCTCGGACAAACTGAACTCACGGAAGGCAACAAACGACCGCTGGAGCTCATCCCAGTACTCAAGGCTACATGGAATCTATAAAAGCAAAGACAGCTTCAGATATTTCAGCTTTAAAATGAAGGAATCATAGTAACATGCACATCTTGCCTTAAAAGACCTGAAAGTATTCTAAAGAAGTATGAAAAATACCCATACATAGAAATCATTATTTAGAAGTGAGTCGGAAAGGCTAGATGACTCATAATAGAATATATTTAACAAGGCAAGAAGTGAACTCAAAGGGGATCTAAAACATAATTTAGCGCATCAAGAAGTACAACAAACCATCCCATAGTGTCTTGCTGTGTTTGAACAGAAGAACTGTGGCTCTCAATATAAAGCTTAATCTAACATATAGATCCCAATCACTAAAACATCTCTGTCTAATGCCCAGGTGCCCAGCATATGGCACACCGGCCATCTGCGTGTGGCCTGTGGGCTACTGGGCACTATGCAGTAAGTGGAGTGGCAGTGGGTTGCTGGGTGCTGGAACGCGCTCTGTGTTCCAGAATCTTTCAGCTCCAGGACAACAATGCAGGGAGGGGGGTTAACTTTCACTGCCACTGACCATAATGCAGGGAGGGTTACCTTTTACTGCCACTGACCACAATGCAGGGAGGGGGTTAACTTTCGCTGTCGCTAACCACAATCCAGGGAGAAGGGGTTAAATATCACTGCTAGTGACAACAATGCTGGGAAGGGGGGTTAAATACCATTGCCAGTGACTGGCAATGCGGGGGGGGTAACTCTCACAGTCACTAATCACCAATGTGTGGGGGGGTTAACTCTCACTGCCACTAATCACCAGTCTGGGGCGGGGGAGTTAAATGAACTGACACTAGTCCTGGGGTTTATTATTGCGCTCACTGACATGGATGCTGGGGGTTGTTTCACTCACTGATACCAATGCTGGGAGTTATTATTGCACTCATTGATGTCAATACTCTGGGTTATTATTGCACTCACTGAGATCAATTCTGGGAGTTACTGTACTCCAACTTAAGTTTGCATTGTGATACACTTCAAAAAATGCAGAAAGACCAAATTTTGGGTCGCTGAGGTGCAAAAATGTGCTATTTTGTGGCCCTCTGGAGATGTTGGGAGCCACATTTGAGGCCCTCTATAACTTTCAGGTTGGCCACTACTGTTCTAATGTGTCCATTTGTGAATGACAAGTTCGCACATGTACCAACATTTTAAACAATCAAGAATGATACAAAGAATATTTCTATAGGAAGGAGGAGGCTTGGAACTTGCCTATTACTTTTTTTTGGTTTTTATTACTTTTTGCTCATTGGAGAAAATTTTCCTCACTTTCTGTACTTCACTATAACAGAAAGCAAGAGCAAAATCTCTCCAGTGGGGAAACCAACAAAACATTAATACATTTTTAAAATCTATTTTGACATGTTTATTCTGTTTCAATCCAAAAGTATTTGAAGAAACAGTGCAACACATCAATAACACATTTCAAATCACAAGCTTTAACACACACCCCTGTATTTGATTTGGGTGAGAACCAGCCCCGAATGCCATTACAGTGTACCATACAGCTGGACATGTATTGCTGAACCATCAGAAAAATTACTTCTAGCACCCATATGGTAAGCATGTTGTACTCTTTCTACATGACATAGTAGATGTACTATGTAGTATGTAGATGTAGTAGTTGTTAGGCACAGGAGAGCTGCTAACCAACCACAATTAAAAAAGGCAGAATGTTAATTGTATCCATTTACTTATTTGAATAGCTGCTCATGTTAACACATTGTTTTGCTTATCTAGATATTGCTTAAGATGACGGACTGGGATTTTTAATCCTGATCATTATTTAATTCCTATGCAGAAAGCAGATGCAGATAAATAGCCTCAAGCTGAAATGTATGATCATTTAATAACACAGATGAGCCGTAAGGACTGCTGTGCACATGTACTGTGTGCTATGTGTCGAGTGATGACTTGCTCAACACAAGAGATGAAATCCAGAACTATCTATCCGTTGTCCTGAGTGTTGGCTGGGAGTCAGTTGACAGATTTGTCAGCATTTTCAGAATGACAAAACTCAGATGGCCTGAACCAAAACTTCTTATACAATACAAAAAAAACAAAAACAAAAAAAAACATCAGATTCTACATATATACCAATTACAGACAGAATGATGATATATGGATTTCTCATCCAGTGTGTGGTCTATAAAATAAAAATGCAGTAGCTTGAAGTAAAAAATACTGTAGCTGGAGTTTGTAATTACTGGTGTGACTTCTGAATGAACCCAGGCAGCCCTGTAATTTATTGCTTACCATTCACTGCAACATTGTAGAACTGTAAGATTACATTCATGACGAATCATGGTTGCCAAATGTTCTGATTTTGTAAGGATAGCATAGATTCTTAGAGAAGGTGGGTGAATTTGCAAAGATGGTTAGAGTTTTGAAAAATGGTGGTACTGTTAACAGTAGGGTATATATTCTGCGATTTCAGCTATACATGAGAGGAAGAACTGGTGTAGTGCCATCTATGTGGCAGCCCACTGATAAAATGACTATTGCTGAGCATAACAAGGGGGGTTTCTTAATAAAACCCAGCAATCTATATTTGGACATGTATGTGTAAAGGTTAATGGTTTCGCCTCCAGGTACCGCTTTCCACATGACAAAGCTGAGTGAAAAAGGTGATTGAAAAGACAAGACTGGATGTGTAATGAGACTGACAAGAAGTGCCAAAAGTTTGTCAAAGTGGGAAGTTGTACTTTGCAAGGGAATCTGCCCCACTTTCACATTGCAAATAATACCCAATCACATGCAAGGAAAATGAAAATAAATAAATAATTGCATGATTGGGTGATAGAAGTCAGCAGAGCTCCTCCTCATTCACTAAGCTATGGGGCGAATTCCCTCACAAAGTTAACAGTCTATTTGAAAAAGAGAATGATATACATTGAGGAAAAGTGTATTTGATCCCCTGCTGATTTTATACGTTTGCCCACTGAAAAAGAAATGTCTATAATTTTAATGGTAGGTTTATTTTAACAGCGAGAGACAAAATAACAACAAAAATATCCAGAAAAACGCATTTCAAAAAAGTTATGAATTGATTTGCATTTGAGTGAAATTAAGTATTTGATCCCCTATCAATCAGCAAGATATCCGGCTCCCAGGTGTCTTCTATACAGGTAATGGGTTGAGATTAGGAGCACTCTTAAAGGGTTACCTGTATAAAAGAAGCCTGTCCACAGAAAAAAATCAATCAGATTCCAATCTCTCCACCAAGGCCAAGGCCAAAAAGCTATCCCAGTTGTCAGGGACAAGATTGTAGACCTAAAAGGGTGTCAACAGTTGGTGCGATTATTTGCAAATAGAAGAAATACAAAATATACCTGTCAATCTCCCTCGGTCTGGGGCTCCATGCAAGGTCTCACCTCGTGGAGTTGCAATGATCATGAGAACGGTGAGGAATCAGCCCAGAACTACACAGGGGAATCTTGTCAATGATCTCAAGGCAGCTGGGACCATAGTCACCAAGAAAACAATTGGTAACGCACTACATTGTGAAAGATTGAAATCCTGCAGCACCCGCAAGGTCTCCCTGCTCAAGAAAACACACATACAGGCCCGTCTGAAGTTTGTTAATGAACATCTGAATGATTCAGAGGAGAACTGGGTGAAAGTGTTGTGGTCAGGTGAGACCAAATTTGAGTTCTTTGGCATCAACTCAACTCGCTGTGTTTGGAGGAGGAGGAATGCTACCTATGACCCCAAGAACACCATCCCCACTGTCAAACATTAAGATGGAAACATTATGTTTGGGGGTGTTTTTCTGCTAAGGGGACAGGACAACTTCATCAAAGGGACGATGGACGGGGCCATGTACCTTCAAATCTTGGGTGAGAACCTCCTTCCCTCAGCCAGGGCATTGAAAATGGGTTGTGGATGGGTATTCCAGCATGACAATGACCCAAAGCAGCTAAGGCAACAAAGGAGTGGCTCAATAAGGAGCACATTAAGGTCCTGGAGTGGCCTAGCCAGTCTCCAGACCTTAATCCCATAGAAAATATGTGGAGGGAGCTGAAGGTTCGAGTTACCAAACGTCAGCCTCAAAACCTTAATGACTTGGAGAGGATCTGCAAAGAGGAGTGGGACAAAATGCCTCCTGAGATGTGTGCAAACCCGATGGCCAACTACAAGAAACGTCTGACCTCTGTGATTGCCAGCTAGGGTTTTGTCACCAAGTACTAAGACATGTTTTGCGAAAGGGTCAAATACTTATTTCACTCATTAAAATTCAAATCAAATTATAACTTTTTTGAAATTAGTTTTTCTGGATTTTTGTTGTTATTCTGTCTCTCACTTTTAAAATAAACCTACCATTAAAATTATAGACTGATAATTTCTTTGCCAGTGGGAAAACATACAAAGCAGGGGGTCAAATACCTTTTTTCCTCACTGTAGATAGACAAAAGTTCTGCACCATGGTAAGCTAAGAGACAAAAATGGGGAAGATTTTGGTTGTCACAATTAATGCATCTAGAGGGGAAATTTTAATCTAAAGTACAATATTGATGTAGTTTTTATGGCAGCTTTTTTGGCTTTCCATTCTTTTTCTAAGAATTCTATTTTGACTACTCAGATCTTTAACCTTCAAGTTTTGGGTGTATTCCTAGTCTCCTTTTGTACTTCAATTATACATCAAATATTTGACTGGTCGGTACTATCTCTGATGAGATCCTACTTAAAGTGCATATCTAGCCAAAAGTTTTTGCTGTCTGTGGATCTGGTCAGGAAATTTTTTACACTTCTGTCCTGATGACGTCTGCATGGGGACAGAGTGAGAGGTAATCTCTATAAATGAAACACACTGGCAATAAGAACTCTTATTCATAGGGAAAGGGAATGCATGAAGCGTTAAAACCTCAACTAGAATTGCAGGTACTGTGTACCTTCTTTAGATGGTCTCAGCAGGGCCAGTGCTACCCCTAGGCAAACTAGGCAGCCGCCTAGGGCACACTGCCACCTAGGGCACCCATCTGCTGGTTCCCCTCTGTGTCTGCATGCTCAGCAGGCTGCAGCATCTAACTCTGGCAGCCGCTCCGTCTGACCGATTGTGTAATTAGAGGCGCAGTGCATCATAGCACTGGAGACTGGAGGACATGTGTCTCCCAACAGAGCGGAAGCAAACATCCCCTGCTGCTGCACGCTTCTATGATCATCAGTGACCGACCTGTCTGTCCCTCACAGAGACTCTCTGGTGATCGTCCCAATACAGCCAGCTCTGCTTTGTAGAGTCCGCTCTCCCTCCTGGCCGGCCTGTCCTGTACAGCGGCAGCGTCACCTGGTGCTATAAAGCCGATCAGAGTAGTAGGCACTCTGTGGTCGGTGTTTGGTTGGTGACAGCTGGAGCCTGAAGGCAGGGTTTGTGCTTGGCAGAGTTGTTGGGTAGCGCCGGCTCCTGTCACATGGGCAGAGCAAAGGGGGTGGAGTCAGGGGTGGCAAAATGAGGTTTCGCCTAGGGTGTCAAAAATCCTTGCACCTACCCTGCGTCTCAGGGTCCAGTAACTGGTGTCAACTTCTGTTTTCTACACAACATATGATTAGACTCAGAGTAGGATTAACAGCAGTGCAATTGGAAAATCTGCTATCACCTCTACAGCAATGCCTTATCAACTGAATGTATAATATCCTACAGCAAACAGTGTTTAGCCACGTTTTTAAAGATTATATAAAACACTTTTCTTCTCTTATTAAGAGTTACAAATCTTAAAACTGCATAACTGTTCACTTCTTCAGCTTGACACCATTACTTGCCTAAGCCGGCCATACATGGATCGAAATTCGGCCGATTCAGTAGGGCCCAGCCAAATTGTGATCCATGTATGGGCACACTAGTTGTACACAAGTCGATCCATTGACTGACTTGTGTACAACCAGCCTGTCACATTTTTCCAAAATGACTAGTGATGCCAGCTTAAGCCGGCAAAACGAATCATTGTGTTCTGTCGACAGGGAAGGCTCCCAGCCAGAACACAATAGCGCTGTGGGAAGGATTCAATCAGTGTTGATGGATTCTTTTAACAGCCTCAGAATGGACTGGGAGCAGATTATTGATTACTTATGTCCATGTCTGGACTAAAGTGATGATCTATAAGAACTCATAAGTGCAATATTGAGGAGATTATCAGTATAAGATTGAGAAAGCAGTAGATGAAATACACATAGGGATACTCTAAGAATGAGTATGAAGATGCCAATTAGCTGCTCTGTTTTACATATTACAGAATTTAATCCTGACACAATTGGAAGGAGGTGTGGAGCAAAAGTACCCAAGTAGTAGAAGGGGTAAAAACAAAAGTTTAACCATTTGCTAAAATTATTCCACATAAGAAAAAAATTCACAAAGCCAAATGTTCTCCAGGCTGGAAGTTCGATTTAGGCCCCAGTTGTGCATCCCAAAATAAGAAAAACCAACACAAAGTAAAAGGCAGAGAGGGAAATGACTGCAAACGCCAATGGTCCTACAAGGGCTTTAGTGCCACAAAAAGACAGAAAGAGAAAGAGAAATTATTTTTTGAAAATTTGTATATACTGAACTTACTGTGAATAACAGTCACCTTTTTCACAGGAGATATTTCTAGTACAGTCCCCAGTGACAACTAAACTTAATCACATTAAAACACAACTAATTCCAAAAATATTGACTCACATAATGCTCTTTGTTTTATTAGCACCGGGACTAATTATGGGTGTAACTTCTAAAAATACATTTATCATGATGCTACAATTGACTGTATTTGTCTTTGTAAAGCTATGTTCAGTGGGTCACATTGCTAGCAATAAAAAAATGTACAACTGTAACTGTTTTAGGAAGATCTTTTCACCACAAAGGTCAGGGAGAAAAGTAGCAAGGCTGCAGACTGCAGTTTGTCATAACACAAGTAACAATGAACCAACTGATAATCACTCTGTCTGAATGTTCCAAGATTCCGCCACCTGTTCAAAGATCAAGGAAGACTCTGATCAGAGTAAATATGGAAAGGCACACACAGCTGGATTGTTTAGGAGAACTCAGCAGCATATTCCTGGAGGAGGTCACTGGTTTTGTTATTGCTTTTATTAATAACCTTCCTCTTCTATCAAGAACGTAAATCGTCTTTAGATTGTGGCTCTCGCAGGGTGGGCTTGCCTTGGAGAGAATATCATTCTTGTTCCAGGAACAACTACCGTACAACTAGATGTACAGAGAAGACAGGAAGTGTGAGCATGTTATCTCTCTCAAAAAGGCCACCTAAGAGAAGTGGAGGCAGAGCACAATATCATTTTGTATTAGGTGCAGGACAGCAGTTCATGCTGGGATTATAAACCTGGCTTCCTGAAAGATGGATAAACTGCTTACACGTTGAGCAAGTGTTTCTTCTCTTTTTTCTGTTCTGCCGCCAGATCCCTTCGAACACCACTCTTCCATGTATTCAACTAAAGCAAAACAAAACGTCCACAAGTCTTTGAACGAAGAGGGAATCTTGGCAAACACAGCTGTAACTCGGCACGTGCATTTTTAATATAACACTGATCTTTATCGGTTCTGCTGAGGGTAATTCAGAGCTGACAAAAGTCGCATGTCAAAACTTATTCCAATAGCTATTGTACGCACCAAGCTAAATAAATAGAAGTAAATGACAAACAGATATCTGTGGTGAAAGAAAACAAAGGATTCCTGCTAGAGTCAGTAATCGGCTATATAAAACGATCTCCGACCCTAGCCTGTGTGGAGAGCTTTATTTAAGTATCCCTGCAGGTTTCTTGGTTGTTTTGTAAGACGCACCTGTCAAGCACATTGCTTAGTCTTCAGAACAACACATACCTATAGCAATCAATGCCTCTCAGGAGTTGGAACCTTCCTTTGACTTCCATCTCCAAAAAAGATGATATCTCAGACTTCATGAAAAATGTATTCTAGCTTTGTAGTAAAGACATCTGTATGATTGGTTCAATATATTTTTGATGAAGAACCAAATTTACAAAGTATTCAAACAGACTGTATATGTTTTATCATAAATGAGGAAATAAGATCCTCTGCTCAAAACCCACATTTTAATAATGGGCTTATCCTGGTAGAAACATCAAAGCAATACAAAAATCAGAAAGCAGTCTCTCCTTCACACATAGGAAAAATCACAAGTGCCCGTGTCAAACAGCCACTGGACAGGACTGATTTTTCCTTTATGTATTCTTTTGCTGCCTCCAGGATTTGTCCTTGAATAAAAATGAAAAGAGGAGTGCAGGATTTTGTTACCCTAGCTATGCTATGGATTGCTAATCCTGTTTGATTTGTGAAGTAGGTGATAATAAACTTTGCAGAAATATAGGCATTAAAAACAACTACTAACAACATTTACAGCAGGTAAAATAAAGTCCCATCACCATTTTTCTAGGCAAATATATTTCTAAAGGTGTTATTGAAATGAAATTTTCACCACATGTTGATAACAATTCATGCAATCCATACATACAAAGACACCAAAACAAATAAATTCACAAATTAAATTATGTGTAATAAAATGGGATGACACAAGGAAAAAGTATTAAACACATGAAGAAAGAGAGGTGTAAAAAAGCATGGAAAGCCAAGACATTGGCTGAAATCTATCAGTAATTAGAAAGCAATCATGCCCCTTGTCAGTGCAAGTTAACTTCAGCTGGTTCAGTCTTAACGAATGGCCTATAAAAAGGTGTCTCATTAGCAAGGTGTCACACAAGAAACCTCTAAAAGCAAAGAGCTCTCTCAAGACCTTTGCAACCTTAGAATTGCAAAACATACTGATGGCATTGGTTATAGAAGGATTTCTAAACTTATGAATATTTCAGTGAGTACTGTTGGGGCCATGATCTGGAAGTGGAAAGAACATCATTCACCATAAACCGGCCATAACCAGGCACTCCTTGCAAGATTTCTGTTTCAATTAATTTTTATTGAAGAATTTTCAAGCAAATACAAAACATACAACAATATGGCAGGGATATACAGAGCAATCTAATGGTATGACATCAGTGTAGGTGGCAAATAACAAAAAAAAAACAATCAGTGTAACATGCAATACTGTAATCTAGAACCATACTTGAAGTAAAAACCTTGTGTACGCTCTGAGGTAGGAATAGGGAGTACTTGCATATAAAAAGGAAAGGTAAGGGGCGGGAGAGCAGTTAGAGGGAAGAAGAATGAAGAAGAAAGGCACCTACGGGGGTCATTTAAAGGTAGCATATTGATGATTGGGAAAGTGGAGTGAGTACCAGACCATCCAAAGAGTCCATGCTCTATGGAAGTGGATATATGTTGTTCTGGAGGGGGACATAATTGTTTCATACACGTGATGGGTATGTGTCAATTGGACCACAGCCTCTGTAGATGGTGGGGTGGTGGATTTCTATAGTCTGGTGATCGACAGTCTTGCTGCCAAAAGGATGTGGGTAATTACCATGCGCAGAGCAGGAGGCATGGTCTCTATAGTGAAATTGAGTAAGGCTAGGTCCAGGGTCATGGGAATGATGGAGAGAGCAATTTTCCAGATAATATTAAAAGGTCTCACTCCAAAAGTTGCTTAACCTGGGGCAGGTCCATAGAATATGGAGAAGGGATTCTTCTTCTCCGCAGCCTCTCCAGAATAGATGCGGGAAGTGTGGATTAAATGAGAAGACTCCTCGTGGTGTGAGATACCATCACTGTAAATTTCTTTGTGTCCGTTCCCAGAGGGAGGTGCTGTGTGGTAGATTGACTTAAGTGCATGTTGCCATTGGGATGTGGTAAATTGGGTTTCAATGTCCCTTTCCCACTTAGTGAAGGGGGGAGGGATTTCTTGAACATCTGCTTTTCCTGTATTACTTAATAAAAAACATATATCCCTTTTTTGTTGGGGGAGAGGGATGTGAGGTATAGCCATGCTTGGGTAGGGATTTATTTTGTGAGATGTGGCTGCTTGTCTAAACAGTGGCTGATCTGCAAGTATTGGAACGAGTCCATGGGGTCCATTAATTTACCCCTAATATAAAGATCACTTATCTCTCTATGGGGGATGTCCAGCAGGGCTGGAAGATGTATGCCAGGTATCAGCTGCCTTAGGGCTGCTATGGGTGCATTAAGGGAGGACATGGACGTCTGCTTTCATTTGGAGGCTAAGAATTTCCACCAGGTGAGGGTGGCAGCTTTGAGTGTAAGTGGTAAGTGTTGGGGGATATTGCCTCTAGGGCCTGTGCTATATAGCCACCTTTCTAGTTTGTGCTTGCTCCAGCTCACGCCAGTGGGTATTACAAGGTGACGTGAACCAGCTCCTCATCTGTGCTAGGATTGAAGATTGGTAGTAATCTTTGATGTCCACTAGGCCAGAGCCACCAGTCAACCCATGTTTGATGAGAATGCTGTGTGCTCTGCGGGGTGTTTTCCCTAGCCATACATAAGAGTTTAGGTGTTTTTGTAAGGAGGAGAGGTAGAAGAGTGGGATATGAATAGACAGAGCACAGAAGAGGTACAATAACTTTGGGAGTAGAGTAATTTCATTTTAACCCCTGCCAGGCAGCGCGCCCATGAAAATTCTAATTTCTAGATTTTCTAGATCCCACACCAGCAGTGATCGCAAGGGTATGAACTTTTTTTGTATAGTCCTTTGGTGGACTTAACAGCTAGGTAACCTATACCTGTATCATTTCACACAAGAGTACATCAATTGTAACCAGTTGCATGTTGTGCCATCAATGATGAGGTCCAGGGTATGACATTTGGTTGTGTTCACCTTATAGTAGAAAACATGTGTAAGCACATCTTGTACCGCAGAGGGAAGACAAGGGATTTGTAACCGCGCAAGATTTCTGACAGAGGAGTTAAAAGAATTATCAGAATAGTTGTCCAAGAGCCAAGGACCACTTGTGGAGAGCTTCAGAAAGACATGGAATTAGCAGGTACAATTGTTTCAAAGAAAACAATAAGTAATACAGTCAACCGCCATGGCCTGGATGCACACTCACCGCGCAAGACTCCATTGCTGAAGAAAAAGCATGTTGAAGCCCGTTTACAGTTTGCCGCACAACATTTAGACAAGCCTGTGAAATATTGGATGCCATAATACATACCATGTTTGGAGGTCAAAAGGCACTGCACATCACCCCAAAAAACACCATACCAACAGCAAAGTTTGGAGGCGGGAACATCATGGTGTGGGGCTTTTTTTTAGCATACGGTACTGGCAAACTTTGTGTCATTGAAAGATGAATGGAAAAATGTACCAAGACATTCTTGATAAAAATCTGCTGCCATCTACCAGGGTGATGAAGATGAAACAAGGGTGGGCATTTCAGTAAGATAGTGATCCCAAACACAAAGCCAAGGAAACTCTTAACTGGTTTCAGAAAAAGAAAATAAAGCTGCTAGAATGGCCCAGCCAATCGCCTGATTTGAATCCAATAGAAAATCTATGGGAGTAAATAAATATCAGAGTTCATAGAAGAGGCCCACGGAACCTTCAAGATTTGAAGACTGTGTGGAAGAATGGGCCTAAATCACAGCAATCCATGCCATCGTTCCTCCATACAGGAAGCGTCTTGAAGATGTCATTATCAACAAAGGATTTTGCACAAAGTATTAAATAAATTTCAGTTAGCGCGTTCAATACTTTTCCCTTTGTCATTCCATTTTTATTACACATAACTTCTGAACGTATTTGTTTTGGGTTTTTGTATGTATGGATTGCATGGGTTGTTACCGACATGTGGTGAAAATTTCATATCAATAACACCTTTAAAAATATATTTACCTAGAAAAATGGTGACGTGTTCAATACTTAATTTACACTCTGTATACAGTTTTGCATATTCAGTAAAGAAAATAAAATGCTTACCTTCAACACCAAATGAAGCATTGTGTGCTTTTGAAAATGAACTCAAATTTGTCTTATGTTATGGTGTTTCCCTTCAATTGTACTTTTGCAATGCAAGACATACCTAAACCACGTGTTACTTTCTTGATGTAGTTCAAGTAGCTCATATCTATACTTAAAATCTCATTGGAGGGAAGGAGTGATGACAGGACTTGGTTTAGAAGACATGAATCTAGTAGAGCAGAGGCTTACTTGCAAAATCACACTCTTTGACCTTTGTCATTTTTAATTCACCTTTCAGTATGTCATGGCTGCTCAGCAAAGAAAAAGACAGGGAATTATGCTTTGGAAGTTTTTTCAGAAATTGTGTATCCAAAACACCTACATGCATTTGAAAGAATATGCTGTCTTTTTAAGGCTGCAATATGCTCCGCTTGGTAGGCTTAAATGACCACTAAAATTAACACAATATTTTATATAAAACCCTAATTGAAAAGGATTGGAGGTACAATATAACACCAAATATTTGCATGTGATTCTACCGATTCAAGCTCTTTTTGCAAAACTAAGTCTTATAGTGGTAAGCTGCCAAGTGATAACAAGCATTTTTGAGTGTGATGAAAACAGAGTTATTGTGATTAAATGCTGAGATTTGCAGACATATTGGGTAGTCTTATGTTTAGCGTTCTGTTTGTTTTCTGCATAGAAATAAAGAAAATTTTAACATGAAGCAGGGATCTTTTACTGCTCACTACTCCTGCATAGGCAGCCTGCAAAAAAGCCTGCAAAGTGGTTGTAAATCCTTACATATACCCAGTGAAGTTGCTGGCCTTATGTGATACATGGAGATGAATCAAATTCTTCTACATAAGTTGTTTATTTGCAGTCTTCTCTACAGCTGTTCAAAGTCCAGAATTAACACAGCCTGTCTGAGCTGTGAGAAAAAAGTGAGCGCAGAACTGAAGTTACACTTTGCAGAGCTCAGTGAGGAAAGCCATGAGAGCTGATTGGAGAGAAGGGACACACCCCCTTCACACAGCACACAGAGCTAAATCTGTTGAGATCCCTCCCCCTGTCACCTTTTTCTCTTGGTGTCAGGAAAACTTGTCAGAAGTGATTCATGCAGAGGAAGGAAGCAGGAGACAGAAATTACACTTAGCGCTCTTAATTGAGACACGTACACACTATAGAGGGATATGCTTTTTTCATATTTCATGTCTGAGGTTTACTACCACTTTAAGAACCCCCTTGCCCCAAAGCATGCTTGCCCCATGTTGGGCATGTGGCCTGGTATGGTGCGGGGGGGCGCTCACTCGTCAGGCTACATGCTCAGATAAGGGTCTGGTATGGATTTTGGGGGGCTCCACGCCAGTATTTTTTTTTAAATTGTCACTTGGGGTTCCCCTTAACCACTTGCCAACCTCCGACCGCAGTCTGGCAGCGACAGAGTAGCTCGATATATATGACAGCGGCTGCGAAATCCCCCACTGTGAGTACGCTCACTATGTTCAAGGGGGGGGCAGGGAGCGGGTAGGGCGGACTCAATCGCCGCCGGCTACCCACGATGACCCCCCCGCAGTGAAAGAACGGAGGTCCGTGTGAGTAAACACGGATCTCCGTTCTGTTAGAGGGGGAAGGGCTGTGATCACAGGCTTCCTGTATATGGAAGCCGTGATCACCCCTTTCCCCCAGCCAGGCCAGCCCACATACAGTTAGAACACGCCCAGGGAACATAGTTAACCCTTAGAGCGCCCCCTGCAGGTTAACCCCTTCACTGCCAATGGCACTTACACAGTAATCAGTGCATTTTTAATGGTCCCAAAAAAGTGTCAAAATGGTACGACATGTCCGCTGCAATATCGCAGTACTGCTAAAAATCGCAGATCGCCGCCATTACTAGTAAAAAATAAAAAAAATAAAAACCCCAGAAATTAATTCTCATCCGTAAACACAACAACTTTTGTGCAAACCAATCAATAAACGCTGATTGCGATTTTTTTTTAACAAAAATTTGAGGAAGAATATCAATCGGTCAAAACTGATGGAAAAAAATGTTTTTTTGATTTGTATTTTAGCAAAATGTAAGAAATTTGTGTTTTTTTTGCTAAATTGTCACTCTTCTTTTGTTTATAGCGGCGATCAGAAATGACCTAGAGGTGATCAAATACCACCAAAAGAAAGCTCTATTTGTGGGAAAGAAAGGACGCAAATTTTGTTTGGGTACAACGTTGCACGACCTCACAGTTGTCACTTAAAGCAAGGCAGTGCCGAATCGCAAAAAGTGCTCTGGTCCTAAAGTGGGAAATTCTTCCGGGGCTGAAGTGGTTAAAATCCATACCAGACTATAATGGCCTGGTATGGACTGTGGGAGGGGGGACCCCACACCATTTTTTTTTTAAATAGCCAGGCTGGCAATTGGAACCACCGTCCATTTAAATGTGATTTGACTCATTTTTTTTCTTTAGAAATGTCATTTTTGCTGCAGCAGGTTCTATACAGGGTACAGATGCACAACTTTACAGGCAGACTAAAGGGACCCTCAGCCACTATATTTAAAGGGATTTTTCATTTTTATTGTTTCACAATAAGTGGGGTTCCCACTTTAAATGAAACAATAAAAATTAAAAATGCCTTTAAATATAGTGCCTGGAGGGTCCCCTTAGTCTGCCTGTAAAGTGGTGCATCTGTAGCATGCATATAACCTACTGCAAGAGAGGCTTGGCTCTCCCTCCTCATTGGCTGAGACAGCAGTGGGAGCCATTGGTTCCCACTGCTGTCAATCACAGCCAGTGAGCCAATGAGGAGAGAGGGGGCATAGCCAAACCTCTGTGTGTGAATGGAAATGCAGAGCAGTGGTTTAGGAGCAAGCCTGCTTGGGTGCCCCAGAGCAAGCTGCTTGCTCTGGGGGGAGGACTCAGCAGGAAAAAAGGGCCAGGAGTGCTGGCAGGGGACCCGAGAAGAAGAGGATAAGGGCTACTCTGTGCAAAACCACTGCACAGAGCTGGTAAGTATAACACGTTTGTTATTTAAAAAATAAACATAAAACATTGCCTTTAATATCACTTTAAGTTGCACCTCGCTTGTGCATGCCATGCCACATTCTCTATGTGCAGTAATGCAGGGTCTGCAGGGCTACACCTTGGCTGATGCCCTCACAGGTCTTCTTTACCATTACAAACATATCTGCGTATCTAGGACTTGGCCTTCACAAAACTGAATCTTGCACAGTTTCCTTTATTAGAGGTAATATACAAAATGCTCCTCACCCCCTCTGCCACAAAACTGGCATACCAGGTTAAAAGTCATTGGGAGATTGATATAGAGAACTTAAATGATGAGGATTGGGAGAGGTCCTTGATATCTGCAAACTGGTATCTCCCAAACTGTCAGATCTCATAGAAATATATATACTTTGGTGTCCATTTATGAAGCAGTGAAAAAAATCCACTGCTTCATTCTCCGGCATTCACAGAGGAGATCTCTCTCCTCTGTGTGCCAGTTTATGAACCCGTGTAGATTGCTTCATCTCTTGTGAAGTGAAGTGATCTACAAACGGTTCAAACAGTGGAGAACGCCCCCTGATACTGGAATCTCGTGAGACATAACAAAATTATGGTACCAGAAATGCACGGAAACACAGAGATGTCGGTTTATTAAGCAGTGATAAATTATCACTGCTCAGTAACGGACATTCTCGGAGGAGACCGCCCACATCGTTAATAAAATTATTAGTCCCCCCACACAATATATGTGTATATAAACACACCCACACACATATTATACACATACATGTGTGTGTGTATATATATATATATATATATATATATACACACACACACACACACAAACATCATATCTATGTATATACATATATACATTATGCAACAAAAGTGAGTACACCCCTCACATTTTTGAAAATATTTTATTATATCTTTACATGTGACAACACTGAAGAAATGACACTTTGCTACAATGTAAATTAGTGAGTGTACAGCTTGTATAACAGTGTAAATTTGCTGTTCCCTCAAAATAACTCAACACACAGCCATTCATGTCTAAACCGCTGGCAACAAAAGTGAGTACACCCCTAAGTGAAAATGTCCAAATTGGGCCCAAAGTGTCAATATTTTGTGTGGCCACCATTATTTTCCAGCACTGCCTTAACCCGCTTAAGCATGGAGTTCACCAGAGCTTCACAGGTTTCCACTGGAGTTCTCTTCCACTCCCCCATGGCGACATCACATATCTGGTGGATGTTAGAGACCTTGCACTCCTCCACCTTCCATTTGAGGATGCTCCACGGATGCTCTAAAGGGGTTTAGGTTTGGAGACATGCTTGGCCAGTCCATCATCTTTACCCTCAGCTTCTTTAGCAAGGCATTGGTCGTCTTGAAGGTGTGTTTGGGTCGTTATCATGTTGGAATACTGCCTCGCGACCCAGTCTCTTAACGGAGGGGATCATGCTCTACTTCAGTATGTCACAGTACATGATGGCATTCATGGTTCTCTCAATGAACTGTAGCTCCCCAGTGCCGGCAGCACTCATGCAGCCCCAGACCATGACACTCCCACCACCCTGCTTGACTGTAAGCAAGACACACTTGTCTTTGTACTCCTCAACTGGTTGCTGCCACACACGCTTGACACCATCTGAACCAAATAAGTTTATCTTGGTCTCATCAGACCACAGGACACGTAATTCCAGTAATTCATGTCCTTAGTCTGCTTGTCTTCAGCAAACTGTTTGCAGGCTTTCTTGCGCATCATCTTTAGAAGAGGCTTCCTTTTGGGATGACAGCCATGCAGACCAATTTGATGCAGTGTGCGGCGTAAGGTCTGAGTACTGACAGGCTGACCCCCCCCTCCCTTCAACCTCTGCAGCAATGCTCATTCATCTATTTCCCAAAGACAACCTCTGGATATGACGCTGAGCACGTGCACTCAACTTCTTTGGTTGACCATGGGGAGGCCTGTTCTGAGTGCAACCTGTCCTGTTAAACCGCTGTATGGTCTTGGCCACTGTGCTGCAGCTCAGTTTCAGGGTCTTGGCAATCTTCTTATAGCCTAGGCCATCTTTATGTAGAGCAACAATTCTTTTTTCCAGATCCTCAGAGTTCTTTGCTATAACGTGCCATGTTGAACTTCCAGTGACCAGTATGAAAGAGTGAGAGCAATAACACCAAATTTAACACACCTGCTCCCCATTCACACCTGAGACCTTGTAACACTAACGAGTCACATGACACCGGGGAGGGAAAATGGCTAATTGGGCCTAATTTGGACATTTTCATTTAGGGATGTACTCACTTTTTGTTGCCAGTGGTTTAGACATTAATGGCTGTGTGTTGAGTTATTTTGAGGGGGCAGCAAATGTACACTGTTATACAAGCTGTATACTAACTACTTTACACTGTAGCAAAGTGTAATTTCTTCAGAGTTGTCACATGAAAAGATATAATAAAATATATTTACAGAAATGTGAGGGGTGTACTCAATTTTGTGAGATACTGTACATGGTAGGGGGATATGGCTACTGTGTTGGGGGGTCTGAACGAGGCAGGAGGAAGTCTATAATCTTCCTCCTTCCCCGGGATTCTCTCTTCACCCCCCCAATTCACCACCTCTGAGCTGGTGAATCGGGGAGTGTGAATTCTGACCCAGATCACCAGTGAAGTGCAGAGGTCGCAGCTTCATAAACTGGCCGTTTCTGTGTCAGCCAGTTACAACTTCTCCGTGTGTAGATATAATCTCTGCTTCATAAACCGAAAATGGGTGCAGTTTCATAAACTGACACCTTTTTAGGGCCTACCTGACCCTTATTCGCTTGTCCAAGTTCTGACCTAACCACATTCTCATTATGTGCTCACTCGCTCCAGGCACATTCTTTCATTTACTGTGGACATGTCAAAATATGCAAGGATTCTGGACACAAGTGGTGAGATTCCTTCATGATACAATGGGCTCCCTGTTAACTCTACACCATAAACAATGCCCGTTGGGTTTAAACAGAAAATTTTTGACAACGCCTCTACATGAGACTTTATTTATTATACTCACAGGGGCTGTCCATCTAAATACAATAATATCTGGGACCGCTCTTTGCAAAATCTCCTCTAACTACCTAATGGGATGTAATACTGTAGTTTAATGCCAAATGACACGTGCACTAACTCTTAATTGTGATTATTGCTACTGGTTTGACCTCTGTATATACTGATGAGCCAATGATGAGTCTTACTACATTACAAGTCAAAGATTGTTCTGTTCCATTCTTTTATTGTACATCTTACTGTATTTCAATAAAGCATACATAAAAAAAAAAAATAAAAAAATGAGCTGCCTCAGTACAACACATATTAACTGGCAGCATGACACACACAAAACACGCATGTGTTAATGCACTGGACGGGTCTGAAAGGGGCCTAACAGGCTGAGTGCAAGATTTTATGTGATAATCAGTAAAAGCTGGGGACAGTTGAAATAATTTTTACTGGTTTTCTATGCAGCAAACTCTAACAGTGGTGCACATTAAATTGTGCAGCATACTGACATAATTTGCATGTCTTGAAATGAAGAGAGTCACAAAGTTAGGCTGCATTCACACCTGAGCGTAGCGTTTTCAGGCAGAAATACACGCGGTTTTTACCGCGATTTTGTACAGGTTAAAAGGTCACCAATGTAAAAAGTAGAAAAATGCCCAAATCAAGCTACAAAAATACTTCCAGAACTTGTTTGAGCTTCAGGCGTTTTCAGGCTTTTGGCTTCAGACGTTTTTGAGTGGAGATGTGAACCATGTCCATAGAGAATCATTGATTTTTTCCCCTCCAGCATTTTGTAGCTTCAGGCTACAAAACGACCAGGTGTAAATGGAGCCTTCGTGTATAACAATCACACCTACAGTTTCTCCCCATTTCCCTGTGATTATGAATAATGCTTCTCGGTCAAGAACATTAGCCCTTTGCAGACCAAAAAATGTTTATATACATTGCCCACAAACCTCCTTTACCTCTTTCCTGTATGTATGAACCTCATAACAGGAGGTGTGGTGCCAATGACAAAAATTATTTCTAGTATACTAGGAATTTGAAAGGTCTTGACATACAAAATGTGTCAAACAATGTCTTTGCCTTTGACATTTGAGTTTACATTCTCTTAAAGCACACTGTTGCTTTTTTGGCATTATAATCCTTATTTTATCATGTTTATAAATCATTCTGTGGTCAAAGAAGTGGTGACAGCTTTTCGCTGATCACCCACGTCTTCCCCATTACAACATACCCTACCTAGGTACTGAGCACAATTCCCTATGCTGGTATCAGTCCTTCCCAATCCAAAGTACACACATCAAAACCACAACATATCCTGCATAACTACCATATGCTACTTGACTTCTGTATAACAGAAGATAAACACATACAGCATATCCTAAGCAGCGTCTAAGGTACAATAAAAAAGGGAAACAAAACACAGTAATGTCACATATGTCATATCTGCCCTGAGAAACAAAAAAAGAGAGAAAAACATTTATCTCAAACAAAAAGAAACCACAAAATCTCCTCCTTTGTAATATTGGAAACAGTTGAGAAACCGCAAGAATTCAAGTGCAGGAAATCATGATTTTATAACATTTTAATGTGATCTACTCCTGGGAACCAGAACTAACCGAACACCATTCTGCTCAAGAAAACATTCCAGCGTGTAGCTGCTGTACAGTGAGATGCCGGGTACAGCTGTGGATTCTTCACCTGTACTGCCCCACTGGTATTGTGGCTGTGCTGCATCAAAATTGCCTTCCTGTCCGGAAAGCCCTCTAAGTACAAACACGAATCCCAGCCCAGGTTTTATTTTCCCTTGGTATTTCAACGCGGTAATTTAAGAGCCCTGAGAAATAGGTTTTAACCTTTTCAATGAAATATGTAACTATTTTCCTTTATTACAGTCTCATGTTCTCCTACTTTCCTTCCCTCATTTCTATAATAATAATAATAGAACTGGTGACCCGGCTTTTATTATCAGTTTATCAGTCCGGCGCTAAGCAGAGTAACATGCAGGTGTGCGATAAAAAATGGACAGAGGTTTCCTTTTTTTACTTTATCTGAAAATCTAATTTTGAAAAACATTCTAGAATTTTAGTTATAAGATACAAGCAGTGGAATAACATGCAATGTTCTGGTTATTGTGGATGGATGTTCAAAATATTCATATCAGACCAAAGTGTCAAATTAATGTTCCCGCTGCCCCAGTACAAAAATCACCACTACCAGGTCTGCTATTTTTTTTTTTTTTTTATCACTAGCACTCTTATTATAACACTTTCAACTTAAAAAAGGGAAAAACAGGGAAAATGTGCAGATATCTCAGGCAAAATAACAGAAAACAAGAAATAAGCTATTAAACATAGGCTTCTATGAGGGCTCTGACTTTGTTGCACCCCTGTCACACATGACCACATGCTCTGTATTTTGCTTGTTCTATGAAAAAACACAAATAAAAACTTATTAAAAAAAAAAATAAAAACCATAGGCTCCAGTCACAATGATAAATGAAATCAATGGAGGGGGACGGACCCTTCAATCATCTGCCCGTCCTTCATTCAAAGACACTGTAGCAATGCTTCTATGGATGAAGCAGCTGGGTGCAAAGGGCAGACATAGTCGGGCACTATTGATGAGAGCTTGTCACAGCCCCTTTATTCTATTAACTCACACTGCACCAGAAGGTTACGAGGGTGGGGGGGGGGGGCATTGGAGGAGGAAAATTTAGGCGAAAGGAGGAATAAGCAGCACAGGGGACAAGCACATCTCACTGAAGGTAAGTAATGTCCCTTGTGCTGATTTTTCTTTCACATTTATTTTTTGTTCTTTTAGTTAACCGGTTCCCAACTGGCTCACGCACATTTACTGAGGCAGGTTGGCATCCCTGTGCGAATTGCCGTATATTTACGGCGGTTCGTGCAGCCACAGTTGCGGGCGGGCGCATGCTGCCAGGCTTTTGTGCCCTCCACACGCTGTGTAAGTGTGCCCACGGGTCAATGTGAACACGACGATTCCCCATTCTGTCAGAGTACATGACAGAGAAATACTTTTCCCTGTATTCGGGAACAAAGACATCTGTCATGCCCCTGCCAGCCCATCCCCCACACAGTTAGAACACACTAAGGGAACACATTTAACCCGTTGACTGCCCCCCTAGTGTTAACCGCTTCCCTGAGAGTGACATTTATACAGTAATCAGTGGCTATTTTTAGCTCTGATCGTTGTGTAAATGTCACTGGTCCCAAAAAGTGTCAAAAATATCGCCATTACCAGTAAAAAAAATAAAAATAAATAATAAAAATGCCATAAATTTATCACCCATAGTTTGTAGAAGCGATAACTTTTGTGCAAACCAATCGATTAACCTTTATTGCGATTTTATTTACCAAAAATATGTAGAATACATATTGGCCTTAATTGATGAATAAATTTGTTTTTTTATATTTTTTTGGATATTTATTATAGCAAAAAGTAAATATTGTTTTAATTTCAAAACTGTCACTCTTGGTTTATAGCGCAAAAAATAAAAACTACAGAGGTGATCACATACCACCAAAAGAAATCTCTATTTGTGGGAAAAAAAAGGATGTCAATTTTGTTTGGGTACAGCGTCGCACGACCGCGCTATTGTCAGTTAAAGTGATGCAGTGCCATATCGCAAAAAGTACTCTGGTCATTAAGTGGGCAAATCCTTCCGGGGCTGAAGTGGGTAAAGTTAGGCTTTAAAGCCCATCTCCAAGCAAAATTAAAAAAACTCCCATGCCTCTCACTCACTCCTGCTCTTATTTAAAATTAAAATAAATAAAAAAATGCAACCCGTTTTCACATTCACATATGCATATAATCATTTCACCTGTTGACTGCAATGACTTTTTGTTATAAGGGATTTATTTCTGTTTTTCAGATCATCGTTTTTAAAAAAACAAAAAACAAAACAAATGCACTCTGCAAATGTTATTTTGTGTTTAAAAAGTAGGGCCATATCAATTGTTAATATTGATATTATATTTTTTGAGTTAACAGCGAGATTCTGGGCCCTAATTCCCTTTATTTTCCTATAGGTCATTTTATAGTGCCACCGAGTATTAGTACAAGATAAATCTATCCTCTGAACTTGCCTGAAGTGCGTACCAAACAAGAAACTGTCCATACATAGGAGGCCTCCTTATTGGTAAATCTCTGGCTGGGGGCTTTTCATATTAGCAGATCATTTATTTTTTCTAGTCTAGTACTATCAGCTAAATAGGCCTTTAGGGATGCAAATAACAATCAGAAATTAAAAGTCATTGTTCTGCCTACACGAAGCAGGTGAACAATATCTGGCTATAGTGTACTAAGAAATACTGAATCCACATCCTTTTATGTAAATCACAAAAAATATTTAATGTGAATATCTTTTGACCGGTTTCAATTTTGTGGGTGCCCTACCATAAAAGAAAAAAGCTCTGCCGTTATTTAAACCTTCACTAGGGAATGATGTCTGCTCAGACTAGATTCACTTTTGTGAACCCCCCCCCCCCACAAAAGCTATTATACACTATGCCAGTGGTCTCCAAACTGCGGCCTGTGGACTGGATGTGGCCCTTTGCTTGCCTTTATCAGGCCCTTGGGACACTATTCCCCCAACTGATACAAGGTACTATTTTTTCTACACCAACAATGGGGCATAACTGCTGTCATACCAACAATAGAGCACTATTCCTACCACTGACTCCAACTGCAGTGTCATAATTCTTCCCACTGACACCATTGATAGGGGCATTAGTCCTTTCCCTGATCCCAACAATGTAGCACTATTCCTCCCACGAACACCAATGTTGGTGCACTATTCCTCCCACTAACACCAATGATGGGGTATTATTCCTCCCACTGATACCAACAATGCTGCACTATTCCTCCCACTGACAACGATGGGGCACTATTCCTTCCACTGACACCAATGATGGGGCACTATTTCTCCCACTAATATCAAAGATGGAGCACTATTCCTCCCAATGACACCAATGATGGGACACTACTAATTCCCCTAATACCAATAATGGGGCAATATTCCTCCCACTAATACTAATGATGGGGCACTATTCCTCCCACTAACACGAATGATGGGGCACTATTCCTCCCACTGATACCAACAATGCAATACTATTCCTCTCACTGACACCAATGATGGGGCACTATTCCTCCCAATGACACCAATGATGGGACATTCTTTACTCACATTGACACCAGGGTATTTCCTATTCACATTGGCCGCAGTGCGGCCCACTCAAAATCTGAAGGACAGTAAACGGGCCTTTTGTACAGAAAATTTGGAGACCCCTGCACTGTGCCATTCAGCAGGGCCCCCTATTCACTACCAGAAACCTCACCCAACTATGGAGAGTTGATTTTCAAATCATTGGCATTTCAATGTGTATATACTGCTGGCAAACAGAAGAAAAAATAAGTATACATTGTATTACTGACAAAGGTTAGTAATACAGCCGATCTCCTCCATATTTTCCTGACAAAGGAGCATTTCATTTCCTAAATCAATGGTAACAAGCTACAGAAATTTATTTTTCCAACCATCGATCTTTTCAGCAAGTAATAAAATCAGACTGATTCCTGCATTCTGCTCATATTCAATAAGCCCATTTGAAGGTATAACAAGCGGAATGCTTTGTTTCTAGAGTTGATGAGCACCATTTGCAGAACAATCATTCATAAACAGGTATAACCTTCCTTTCAACCCGTCTATGTAAACGTTACTCTTCCGTGTGCTGTGTGGGCAATGTTCTAGAAATCCACATCTGCCATGTATTTACAATACATAAGTACAAATCACCCTGCCAAACAGTCTCAGCCTGGAGCGTCCATCTGTCACACAGAGGCGAATGCATTTCCATGATGCGGACGTCCCTGGCAAGTCCACCTCAGCTGGAAGGGTGAATAATGATGTGGACACCTGTCCCCTACAAGCAATGGACTCCTTAACTCTACATCTACGACCGAGTTGAAATTAAGGCTTCTAAAACTACTTCAATGTGTTACAAAAGTTCCAAATCTTGGAGAAAAAAAAGACGATAAAACAATAAACTATATTTGTCTCCTCGGTACCTACAGAATCTAGACAAATGTCAGAGGGTCTCCGGCAGGGCAAAAATCCTCTTTTGAACAAATGACTGAACCAGTAATATATTGAGGTAAGATGAAATATTCCACACAGAAATATGGTTTCTCTTAGTTCATTCACTAGGTGGTTTCTGTTTAACCCAAACCTAGCACATCAACATATTTTCTTTCCATTGTAGTTGCAGCATATTAACCAGAATACAGTGCACAGCACAGGGGCCTGGCCGCTGCGGATTACACAAATACAGTATCTCACAAAAGTGAGTACACCCTCACATTTTTGTAAATATTTTTATTATAGTCAGGTCCATAAATATTGGGACATCTACACAATTCTAATCTTTTTGGCTCTATACACCACCACAATGGATTTGAAATTAAACTAACAAGGTGTGTGTTAACTGCAGACTTTCAGCTTTAATTTGAGGGTATTTACATCCAAATCAGGTGAACGGTGTAGGAATTACAACAGTTTGACCTGACTGTATGTTTTCATGTGAAAACACTGAAGAAATGACACTTTTTTTTTTAACAAAACAGGGGTGATTTATTTCACATTACCACAATACAGAGGAAAATGCAAGCAAATGAGATAACATGCATTACATCGTCAGTTGGTGTATAACAAAAGTGTCATCCTAGAAACAGTCACAAAAATTTGCATATACCATGTATACATCACAACATGAAATATTGCATTTCGGGATCGGCACATGGAGCCACAATCTGGGGGTTTAATTTACCCGATGTAAGAATTTTACTTGTATGAGCTTACCTTTAGAGGAGATAACCAACCTGGGAGCCTGTTCTACGCAATCCTCCCAATCGTCTTTATCCAGGGATGGGATATCTGCCTGCCACTTTGCAAACAGCTCCTCTGTCTTGGGTGAGTCAACAGCAAGAAGGGCACTATATAAAGTGGAAAGTGACTTCTCCATGTCTCCAGGAGTCAGCAGCTCCTCAATGGGATCGGCCTGGAGGCCAGGCGACTGCGGAAACTGTGTCTTATAGGCATGGCGGAGTTGAAAAAAACCGAAATCTCATCAAACCAGGCAGTTGGAACCTCAAAGAGAGCTGAGAATATGATAGTAAGGATCCCTCATGTACAACATCTTGTAAAGTTTTTATCCCAAAGCGTGCCCACGCCTGCGGGTCAGGAATACTGTGCAGGTGAGGCAGGCCCAGGTTACCCCAAAGGGGCTGGGCCGGGGGCATCTGATTAGGTTTACCAAAGCGACGCATAGCAGCTCTCCATACCCTCCAGGCAGCCAAAGTTGGCGTCTGGACCCTGTGATATGCCCTTGGCCCCCGGTAGACAAAGTTTCTGAAATCCGACAGAGAACCCAGGAAGGCTGCCTCTAAACGCGTGGCCTCATTGGCCCTGGAACCACCAGTACACCGACGCCAACATCGCCACCCAAAAGTAGACTTGAAAATTAGCCAGGCCTCCTAAATTGGTAGGAAGAGATAATGTGGATTTGGCCAAATGGGGGACAGCACTGTTCTGGATAAAGGAGCTGATATAGTGTTCTATAGTGAGGAAAAATGATTTGGGGATCCAGGGTGGACAATTGCGAAACATATAATTAAATTTAGGAAGGAACATCATTTTCAACAAATTTATCCTACCTAATAAGTTTAAGGGGAGTTTTGCCCATGACATGCATTTCTCTTTAAGCACTGCCAAAAGAGGAAGGATGTTCTTGCTGTGAAAATCTGCTATATCCTGTGTGACCTGTATCCCTAAATAGCGAAATTCTTCCACCCAAATCAGCTGAGTTGTGGTTCCCAATCTGCGCGCCTGGTCATCCATTGGGAAGAGGAAAGATTTAGTCCAGTTAATTCTGATACCCGAAAAATAGTCAAAGGTGCCAAAAATCCGTAACGCTGTAAGGAGGGATGGGCCTGCATCATTGAGGTAAAGCAGAGCGTCGCCTGCGCACATTGAAAGCTTCTCCTCTAGCCTCCCCACCACAAGCCTACTACCTCAGGTGGCGCTCTAATTTTGCTGGCCTGAGTCAGCTAAGGCTCCAGAGCCATAACAAAAAGAGATCGGCACAGAGGACACCCCTGTCTTGTTCCCCTATGCAGAGGGAAGGCCTCAGATAGCCAATCATTAGTGCAAATTTGTGCTCTAGGAGCCCTGTACAACAGTTGGAGCCAGTGCAAGAATTTAGGACCAAACCCGTATCTCTTCATAACCTCCCATAGATAATCCCACTCAACTGAGTGACACTGAGTCCCCATTGGATACCCAGTAATTGCACAGTGAAGCTGTAAGAGGATCCTGTAACCTTTCATCCGTTGCCCAGTACCTAGAGAGCCGCCACAACATGGATCCCGGGGAACTAGTGAAAGAAACAGTTAAGCACATTGGTGCATGGTCAGAAATGCCACTAGACAGATTACAGACCTCTCTAACCCAAGCCAAGGCTAATGGAGAGGCAAACACCAAATCAATTCTAGACAATCTCCCAAAAGTGGTGCAATGACACGTAAACTCCTTTTTACTGGGGAGAAAGTGCCTCCAGACATCAGTAAGGGCATAGGTATTAGCCCAATGAGCAAGGTCAACATACCGGGATACAGAATGCAGCATGTCCAGGTTCAGGCAAGGGACCATGTTGAAATCCCCCAACAAGAACAGCTCACTAGCATCATACCCCAACAGCAATTGCATAAATTCGTTGAGAACCTGAATAGAAGCCGGGGGGGGGGGGGGAGATAGATCCCAGCAATAACCATGACTTTATCATAAATATGTGCATGTAAGATCACATATCTACCATCCAAGTCCGTACGGACATCAAGGACCTGAAACGGTAACGACTAACGCACAAGGATACTGACACCATGGGCATAATTAGAATATGTGGCATGATAGGAGGAGCCAACCCACGGTCATCTCAGACCCATCGTTTTGGAGCCCTTGAGATGCGTCTCCTGTAAAATACATATATGTGGGGTATATTTTTGCAGAAATTTAAAGTCTAAGGAGCGTTTAACCGCAGAGTTCAGGCCACGAACGTTCCATGAAATTATACATATTTGTGGCATCATAAAATGTGTGGCCATGAATTAGAGAAAAGTTGACAGCTATAGAACGTGTCCCTTACAACGGAGACCCCAGATGGTAGATATTCTGCCCCCAAATAGCGACCCAGCATCCTGTAACCATGAGAGAAACTACACATGAGAGCACATCGTGGTAAGTAATGTTTAGCACCCACAAACACAAACCATAAAAATTAAAACTGTGAAACACAGAACTAAGATCCCCCAAAAACCCCAATCTGTAGAATTTTTTAACCCAGCCCATCCCAAACACAGAGAGCATGTATCCCAGAAACATAAAAACCCCTCTATTCAAACTTTGAAAGCTGCAGTTTGCGTGGGGCGCAAACTAGATGGGCAGGTTCACAGTTCCAGGCCCAGCCAAAAGGCTGCATGGAGATGCCGGTGTTTGACTGGCATATAGAGGAGCAGTTACACAGAGTACAGTCTCCTGATTTGTTGCAGGTGTAGCTCATCCCGGATGATAAGTGAAGAAGCGATATCTGCACAGTTCTGTCCAAAAAATTAGAAGGAAAGTCACATACAGTTCACCTGACTATGTCAGGGGCACAAACTTAAATTAAGTTGTTTCAAACTAAGCAGGCACAACAGGTGCAATAGGAACCCACTCCAGCAGTTTCCAAAGCCAGTCGCACAGGGTGACAATGACCCCATAGTGGCATCACAAAATTAGTATCAGACAAAATGAGGTACACTCACAATCCCCGGATCAGCGATGAGAAGGCAGCGTGTCAAGCCAGTCGGATGCTTCACCAGATGCAGTGAAAAAACTAACTGTCTCCTCATCCTGGACCAACAAATGAGCAGGGAACAGCACACTATACTGGATACTGAGGGGCCCGCAGTGCCACCTTTAACTGGATCAAAGGCCTTCCATAGCTTTTAGGTCTCCACAGAGTAGCCAGGGAAGATGAGCAATTTATTATTTTGATGTCGCAGATCACCCTGAGCTCGGGAAGCCCAGAGGATTTCATCCTTGTCACGAAAGTTGAGCAGCTTTAGAATAAATGTCCACGGTGGGGCACCAGGGGGCCCAGGTTTAGGTGGGATATGGTGCGCCCGTTCTACAGTATAGTAGGGTGATAGGTGAGCATCAGGCAACAAACTGCGCAGCAGGTCCTCTATGAAGACTGTCGGATTAGAGCCCTCAGCGCCCTCTGCCAGGCTAACAATCCAGAGATTGTTCCTTCGGTTCCTGTTCCTCCGCTTTGTACTCCAGGGCTCGGATTTTTGTCTGAAGAGAGCGGATGGCTGTGGTATTGTTAGAAGACTGTGCTAAGGGTTAATTGCATTTGCTTGTGCCTTCCTCTAATTCCTGGAGCAGCAGCAGCTCTATTTAAACTTTCTGCTTCCTGTAGCAAATGCTGTCCGTTCTACAGCGTAAGCGTTTCTGAGCGTCCTGATTTCCTGTTTATCTGATCCTGAGACCCGGCTTGACCTAGACCTTGTTGATTTCTGCCTGCACCGACCCCCAGCTTGCCCACGACCACTCTTCTGCCTGATCCTCTTGTACTTCTGCTGCCAGCCTGTTGACGACCCCTTTGACTGCACCCTTTGTACCGCATTGCCTGCCTGTTACCGACCCGGCTTGTACGACCCTCCGCTACCTGCACGAGCTGCACCGGACCATCTGTATCACCGCCAGGGATCCTGTCCAGCCCTCGTGCCCCCCTGAGCTCCTGGGCTCCCGGTCTGCTCTACCGGGGACCCTCGAACCAGGGCCGCAAGAGTGGTTGCTTCCTGCACAAGACAGACTCCACCGCCAGGTACGTGACAGCAACGGACAGCCATGACTGAGTCTGTGCAGGGAGCACCCTCTGCTATGGATGAACTTTGTGCCCATCTGGCTGGCCTCACTCGGGCGGTCCAAAGCCTGCAAGAAGGCTACACCAGGCTGGAAGAACGGGTTCAGGAGCTTGCTGCACCTGCAGCCTCTGGGACTAGTCAGTCCACAGGTCGCACTATTGTGGCCTTGCCATCAGAGCCTAAAGTCCCCTTACCAGACAAGTTTGCCAGGGACCGGCGCAAATTCAGGGCTTTCAAGAATGCATGCGAGTTGTATTTCGGTCTCCAGCCCCGTACTTTCTCACTGGAGGCCACAAAAGGGGGTCTAGTCATCTCCCTCCTGCAGTCTTGGGCCCACAGACTCTGGGAACAGAGAGCACCGGAGGTCGCCTCCTTAGCTGCTTTCTTCCTAGCAATGGCGCAGCTCTATGATGATCCTCACCAGGCCGCTACAGCTGAAGCTACCTTGCATACCCTCCAGTAGGGTCGTCGGTCCATGGAGGACTATGTGGCGGAGTTCCGGAGGTGGAGTGCAGACACGGCCTGGAACAACGCTGCACTCAGTTATCAGTTCCGCCTGGGTCTGTCCCTCAAGGACGAGTTGGCCCGCGTAGGGGTGCCCAATACCCTAGAAGCCCTCATCAACCTGGTAATCCAGATTGACCGGCGACTCCGGGAACGCCGCGCCGAAAGAGCCCCGGGTTCCTTGCGGCCCGCCTGGATGCTGCCCCGAGTTCCAAGATACCCCAGTCCGGCTCCTTTTCCGCCAGTGACCTCCTCCTCTCCAATGGACCAACCTGAGCCCATGCAGATAGGGCTACTGCGCCCTTCTCTGACCCCTGAAGAGAGACAACGGAGGTTTTCCCTGAACCTGTGCTTATACTGTGGGGAACCTGGGCATGTGGTGAGGTCCTGCCCCGCCAAGCGTGGTAAGTGCCTGCCGGTTTCTTCAGTGGAAATGCCTAACCTGCCCAGTCAGGTCTCTCACTTTATCATCTCCCTTTCTCTGCAGCTTCCCGGAGGGATTACCCAGGTCACGGCGATTATTGATTCAGGAGCATGCAGCTGCTTCCTGGATGAAAATTTTGCAGCCGCACATCACATTCCACTTCAACCCAAGACACACCAGATGACCATCCGCCTGGCGGATGAATCCCCCATCAAGTCCGGCACCGTCACCCAGGAAACCACTCCTCTTTTTGCCACCATAGCGAACGGTCACCGGGAGTTGCTTCGTCTGGACATCATAGCGTCCCCCTTGTTCCCCATCATCTTGGGCCTGCCCTGGCTCCGGGCACATGACCCCGACATTGATTGGACCACGAGGACTGTAAACTTTCGGTCCAAATATTGTCGCCCACACTGCCTCCAGCGGCCTAAGGACGCTACTCCCACTTTGCTCAGCCTGAACCCGGATCCTGACCCGGATGTCCGGCTAGCTGTGCCCGCAGCCTATCACAGCTATCTAGATGTGTTTAGTAAAAAGGGGGCAGAGCAACTACCACCACACAGGCCGTATGACTGCCCTATTGAGCTCCTGCCCGGAGCTGAAGTACCCTTTGGGAGGATCTATCCCTTGTCCGAACCAGAATTGGCATCCCTCAAGGCCTATCTGGACGACAATTTGAACAAGGGCTTCATCAGGCCTTCCACATCCCCTGCGGGGGCCGGCATCTTCTTTGTTGAAAAAAAGGATCGGTCTTTGCGTCCTTGCATAGACTACAGGGAGCTCAACAGAATCACGGTTAAAAACCGCTACCCGCTACCCCTGGTCCCAGAACTGTTCCAGAGATTGGGCTCCGCTGTCGTCTTTACCAAATTGGATCTCCGGGGAGCATATAACTTGGTCCACATCCGGGAAGGTGACAAGTGGAAAACCGTTTTTCGTACTCGATTTGGGCACTACGAGTACCTGGTTATGCCCTTTGGACTGTGCAATGCTCCTGCCACCTTCCAGCACTTTGTAAATTATGTATTCCGGGATTATTTGGATTTGTTCGTCATCATTTACTTCAGATGACATCCTGATTTTCTCCTCCTCCCTCGAGGAACATCGCAAGCATGTCTCTTCAGTTCTGGCTCGTCTGCGACAACATGGGCTGTACGCCAAAGCGGAAAAATGCTCTTTTGAACAGTCAAGCATCCACTTCCTTGGACTAGTTATATCAGTTACAGGCATCAACATGGATCCACAAAAGGTCTCCACCATCTTGGACTGGCCGGCACCATCTGACAAGAAAGGGGTCCAACGTTTCGTGGGCTTCGCAAATTTTTACAGACGTTTCATTAAGGGGTTCTCTGCCATTATTACCCCTATCACCCAGGTTACGAAACAGAACACCCGATATCACTGGTCCTTGGAAGCCCAGGCAGCGTTCAAAAAGTTGAAAGGATTGTTCACCTCAGCTCCTATCCTCAAGCATCCTAATCCTGCCCTGCCCTATGTTCTGGAAGTGGACGCATCTGAGGTCGCAGTGGGGGCTATCCTTTCACAAAGGCAAAGCGCCAAGGCCTTGCTTCATCCGGTGGCTTTCTTCTCTCGCAAATTGTCTGCTCCGGAAAGGAATTACGATGTGGGAGATAGAGAACTCCTGGCCATTAAGTGTGCCCTGGAAGAATGTCGGTATCTACTTGAGGGGGTCACGCATCCCATCCTCATATACACTGATCATAATAATCTGGAGTACCTGAGAACGGCAAAAAGACTGAGACCACGACAAGCCCGTTGGGCTCTATTTTTCTCCAGATTTCAATTCCACCTCACCTACAGGCCTGGGTCAAAAAATGTCAAACCGGACGCTCTGTCACGAATGTTCTGCAAACCCCGAGATACCACACCTGATACAATCTTGCTCTCACGGAACTTTCTCCTCACCCAGGAAGATTTGCTCTCGCAGATCAGGCACTCCCTGGCAAGCTCCTCCGGCCCTTCTGATTCCAGACTACAGGCAAAGAATGGTCTCTGGTGGTACGGTAACAGGATCTTCGTGCCGGCAGGTCAACAGGTGGCCGTTCTAGGACTCTGCCACGACCACAAGTTGGCTGGCCACTTTGGGGTAGCAAGACAGTTGAATTGCTCTCCCGCACCTTCTGGTGGCCAAAAGCTGATGAGGACTGCAAGGGCTATGCCAGCACCTGCTCCGTCTGTGCCCGCAACAAGACTGACAAGGCCAAGGCCTGGGGTCTTCTGAACCCACTTCCGGTACCTGAACGCCTGTGGTCCCAAATTGCCATGGACTTTATTGTGGAATTACCCCCTTCCCAGGGGTACTCTACGGTATTTGTGGTCGTCGACCGCATGACTAAGATGTCACACTTCCTGCCCATGAGGGGCACACCTACGGCTGCAGAAACAGCAGAGACTTTTATCAAGGAAGTAGTTCGACTCCACGGAGTCCCCATCAGTATTGTCTCGGACAGAGGAGTCCAATTCACCTCCAGGTTTTGGAGAGCCCTGTGCTCATCCCTAGGAATCAAGCTGTCATTTTCCTCTGCATACCACCCCAAGACTAATGGGCAGAGAGAACAAATCAAACGCTGGAGCAGTACATCCGATGCTATTCCTCCTTCTCACAAGACGACTGGGTTTCTCTGTTGCCATTGGCCGAGTTTGCGTTTAACAACACCATCCACTCGGCCACCAAACAGTCTCCGTTTTGGGCCAACTATGGGTTCCACCCCACATTCCTTCCTGCCCTGTCCATGGAGAACACAGTCCCAGCAGCCCAAAGGACAGCAGACTTTTTTGAAAGTAACAACAAGCTTCTGCAGGACACCCTATCCAGAACTCAGGGAGTGAACAAGGAGGCCTTCGACAAGAGAAAGGCGGGGGAGCTAGATTTGCAGCCTGGCCATCAAGTCTGGCTTTCCACCCGAAACCTGAAATTAGCCTGCCCGTCTAAAAAGTTGGGGCCAAGGTTCATCGGGCCTTTTCCCATAAAGAGGAAAATTAATAGGGTGGCGTTTGAACTCGACCTTCCTTCTTCACTGCGTATCCACCCAGTCTTCCACTGCTCTCTGTTGAAACCAGCGGCCCCAGATCCCTTTCCGGGACGAAGTTCGGACCAGCCTGAACCAGTGTTGGTAAATGGAGAGGAGGAGTATGAGATAGAGGCCATCATGGACTGCCAGAAAAGAGGCAGTTCCACCCAGTATCTGGTTAAATGGAAGGGCTACAGCCCTGAGGAAAATTCCTGGGAGCCAGAAGCAAATGTTCATGCAGAGGAGCTAATTCAAGCCTTCAAAAGGAACCGCCAAGAAAGAAGTGTCCGTTTGGGCATCCGGAGGCTGCCCCTTGGGGGGGGGGGCAATGTTAGAAGACTGTGCTAAGGGTCAGTTGCATTTGCTTGTGCTTTTCTCTAATTCATGGAGCAGCAGCAGCTCTATTTAAACTTCCTGCTTCCTGTAGCAAATGCTGTCCATTCTACAGCGTGTGTGTGTTTCTGAGCATCCTGATTTCCTGTTTATCTGATCCTGAGACCCGGCTTGACCTAGACCTTGTTGATTTCTGCCTGCACCGACCCCCAGCTTGCCCATGACCACTCTTCTGCCTGATCCTCTTGTACTTCTGCTGCCAGCCTGTTGACGACCCTGCCTGCACCTGACGACCCCTTTGCCTGCACCCTTTGTACCGCATTGCCTGCCTGTTACCGACCCGGCCTGTACGACCCTCCGCTACCTGCATGAGCTGCACCGGACCATCCGTATCACCACCAGGGATCTTGTCCAGCCCTCGTGCCCCCCTGAGCTCCCTGTCTGCTCTACCGGGGACCCTCGAACCAGGGCCGCAAGAGTGGTTGCTTCCTGCACAAGACAGACTCCACCGCCAGGTACATGACAGGTATGTTCAGATGTGGTGTCCTCCACCTGGTCCACTCCCTGCTCAGCCTCTGAGATCCGGGACTGGAGTTTGTCCATATCCTGTCGCATGAGGCCCACATCTTGCTGCACAGGCTCTATTTTACTGGTGAGCATGGCCTGACATGTAGTAAGCATGGCCTGACAGGTGGTAACAGCTGTCATCACGTTCGCAAGGGCTGCAGGGAGGGATCCAGCTCCACAGGATCCGTCTGTGAGGCCATGTTGGAAAGTATGGCCGGGCAGGCCACCACGTGGAGCTCCGGGACCGGTTCTTCCTCTATCTGTGGGTAATGACGTTTTTTACCCTTGCCAGAGTTCCTCTGTGACGATCTACATTGCATCTAGCAGGTGTCAGGGAAAGTAAAATGGGTTTGTTAGCACTCAGAAGACGATAAGAGCCAGCTTTTTTTTAGTTTTAGTTATTTAGTTTATTTTTTTTTTTTTTTCTGAAGTTTAACCATTACCCCTCCGACCATCCTCAGTACTCTTTTACCATTGCATTAAAATCTAAATTTGTTTACTTTAACTTATATCAGTTTGAGGTTCATTTCTATCAGATTTAAGATGTCATATCTTCATCTATAGAACTATGGATTTTGACCATCCCTTGTTTTAGTTTTTAGGAAAATACATGAACCTTTTAGGAACAAATTTAGAGAGTTGTCTGGTCCTCTCCTTCACCTGCTAGTAGCAATCTTTGTAAAAGTATAACACATTAACACATGTGTGCAGCATTTTGTATCTTTTTACTTTTTATTTAATGTGAATACATATACTTTGTATCTTTTTATGAGAACTAGCTCTATTGTGTTTGTTTTTGTACCCATAGTATGGTAGTGTTTGAACTCCCAGGTAGATCATTAGTGATTATCACTCAATTAAATGTGGGAGGAGACACACACCAGACTATGAGAGCCTGTAAAATGTATTTATATGTCGGTTTTTTCACTAAGAAATAAGCTGTGAACAAGGCGCATTACTGCCGCCGAAACGCGTTAGCTGTTGATTACCGTTGCCACGATGGAATAAAAACACTTTATTATCTGATCCCCGGCTCGTCTTTTGCTTTGATTTTGCTAACCTATCGGAATGTATGGAGGACATTCGTGAAGCCTGAGCACCTGGGGGAGATGCAGCAGCTGATTGCCTAAATCCAAGCTCCACTGATCAGAGCGGTGTCTCTTGTGTGTTAGTGAATGGGGAGCAGGTGTGTTAAATTTGGTGTGATCACTCTCACTCTCTCATAATGGTCACTGGAAGTTCAACATGGCACCTCATGGCAAAGATTTCTGAGGATCTGAAAAAAAGAATTGTTGCTCTTCAAAAAGATGGCCTAGGCTATAAGAAGATAGCCAAGACCCTGAAACTGAGCTGCAGCACTGTGGCCAAGACCATACAGTGGTTTAACAGGACAAGTTCCACTCAGAACAGACCTCCCCATGGTCAACCAAAGGAGTTGAGTGCATGTGCTCAGCATCATATCCAGAGATTGTCTTTGGGAAATAGACATATGAGTCCTGCCAGCATTGCTGCAGATGCTGAAAGGGTGGGGGGTCAGCCTGTCAGTGCTCAGACCATACGCCGCACACTGCATCAAACTGGTCTGCATGGCTGTCGTTCCAGAAGGAAGCCTCTTCTAAAGATGATGCACAAGAAAGCCTGCAAACAGATTGCTGAAGACAAGCAGACTAAGGACATGGACTTAATATATAATAGTGACACCACGCTAAAACAAATGTGTATAAGTTAATCTGTGTATATAAATACATAAAATAACAGAAAAAATATATACAAAGTGTATAACATTCAGCTGCTGCTTTAAAAGTAATATATCCAATAAATTCATTCACTATAAATAATCATAGCAAAAAGCAGCGCTTATATTCGCAATAATCTTGCCAATATTTAGTGCATATAATATTTTGTGCAAAAATTATATACGTGTGCAATCTTGCAAAAAAGTGCTTATCACAAAAAGTGCTAGTGCAGATGAATTAATCAGTGAAAGAAAGATAATAAACAGTCCAATATAGTGTCCATTAAACAATCTTCTTCCCAATGTGCTGCAATCCTTCAAACTTGTTCCATCACCAAGAACCAGCATGCAGGTGATCACACTAGGGGCTTACCAGATGTACACAACAAAAACGCCTGTTTATCAGAAAAGAGCTCAGCCACCTCTCTCCAATATAAGGTCCACACCTCCAGGAAACCACCGATCTCATATACCCATCATAAGAGACAAAACAAAATGCTCCTCATAGTGTATCTCTCAGACAATTTGGTTTATTCAGAAAGGGGTAAAAATTGCGCTTACATCAAGAAAAAAATACAATCGCAGTATAGGAATTTTAGACATCTACCAGTCCGACGAGTACAGCTCCTCTCCACCTCTAACCGAGCGTCCAGGCTCCTGGTACGTCTAGTGCATCTGTTCTGATCGGGCAGCCGTGTAGCCACGCCCTAACGTTTCGTCACTTCCTGACTTGGTCACAGAGCGTACATCTGGTAAGCCCCTAGTGTGATCACCTGCATGCTGGTTCTTGGTGATGGAACAAGTTTGAAGGATTGCAGCACATTGGGAAGAAGATTGTTTAATGGACACTATATTGGACTGTTTATTATCTTTCTTTCACTGATTAATTCATCTGCACTAGCACTTTTTGTGATAAGCACTTTTTTTGCAAGATTGCACACGTATATAATTTTTGCACAAAATATTATATGCACTAAATATTGGTAAGGACATGGACTACTGGAACTATGTCCTGTGGTTTGGTGAGACCAAGATAAACTTATTTAGTTCAGATAGTGTCAAGCGTGTGTGGCAGCAACCAGGTAAGGAGTACAAAGACAAGAGTTTCTTGTGTACAGTCAAACATGGTGGTGGGAGTGTCATGGTCTGGGGCTGCATGAGTGCTTCTGGCACTGGGGAGCTACAGTTCATTGAGAGAACCATGAATGGTAACATTTACTGTGACATACTGAAGCAGCATGATCCCCTCCCTTCAGAGACTTGGACGCAGGGCAGTATTCCAACATAAGAACCCCAAACACCTCCAAGACAACCACTGCCTTGTTAAAGAAGCTGAGGGTAAAGGTGATGGACTGGCCAAGCATGTCTCCAGACCTAAACCCTATTGAGCATCTGTGGGGCATCCTTAAATGGAAGGTGGAGGGGCGCAAGGTCTCTACCATCCACCAGCCCTGTGATGTCATCATGGAGGAGTGGAAGAGGACTCCGGTGGCAACCTGTGAAGCTCTGGTGAACTCCATGCCCAAGAGGGTTAAGGCAGTGCTGGAAAATAATGGTGGCCACACAAAATATTGGCATTTGGGCCCAATTTGGACATTTTCCCTTAGGGGTGTACTCACTTTTGTTGCCAGTGGTTTAGACATTAATGACTGTGTGTTGAGTTATTTTGAGGGGACAACAAATTTACATTGTTATTCAAGATTATACAGGTTAGCTATGGAATTAGCTCTGCAAAGATCTACATGGAGTATTAGAAGTATTCCTGTAGAAAGCATCAATCTTCTACAGTAATAATATGCAAATGTATTTCAAGTGCAACAGTTTTGTGAAGGTAATTGGTAATATGCAATGCAAAGTATTTTATTTGCTCCCTCAACATCCCTCAGAGAAAAGTGATATCTATATAGTTTTGCTACAGATAAAAATGTATACTTGTCAAAAAAAACTCAAATGGATATCTTAAATGATAAAAAAAATATCAATGGCTAAAAATTGTGCTATTCTTGCACAAACGATAGAGGTTGTCATTCTGTTGACTTGTTAAACATATAAAAACATATAAAAAAAATATAGCCTCAATTTACCAAATCACTTTAATACTTTAACCCTTAATTGGCTCTCCCCAATTATCAAGCTGCTCAACTTTGTTTAACGTGTATCTTTAAACAAATGTGTAAATGTGTACATGCAGGTTTCCAACTTATACATTGTAAATGAAGAATATAAATACTTACCTATCCTGCTGCCCATGTCACCAAACCTCACTCTGTTCATTATCAATCTTTATCTAATATTGTCATGGAAACGGAAATTTCTGGAATGTCAATTTCTTTGGTCCAGTCAATTCTATGAATGCCAGTCTACTTGGAGCTCTCATTGGTTCCTTCTGCTGACCTCCAATCAAAACAGGATACAGCAGCAAAGTGAAGATACACAGGAGGAACCAATGAGGGCTACAGGGAACTCAAAGGATCAAGGCTCCCTGTGGAGGAAGACTGCTACCTAATCGAACAATATTCAGGGGTGCTGACATCAGGAAAGGTAGGATATGATGATCTTATTTTAAAGAGTATGAGTTTGGAAGCTTAAAAATGTATGACAAAGTCAACCCTTTAAGAAGTTATACATTATTATATTTAAAAGAGAGAACACTTTAAACAAGATAGGGATTAATGTAATAATAAAGTCTTTTTTTTTTCCGTTTAAAAATAACAAACATGCCATACTTACCTGCTCTGTGCAATGGTTTTGCACAGAGCAGCCCAGATCCTCCTCTTCTCGGGTCTTTCGCCAGTGCTCCTGGCCCCTTCCTCCTGCCGAATGCTCCCACAGCAAGCAGCTTGCTATGGGGGGCTCCCGAGCTGAGCCGCTGCTCTGTGTGTCTGTTCAGACACGGTGCTGCAGCTCAGCTCCGCCCCTCTCTCTCCTCATTCACTCACTGACTTTGATTGATAGCAATGGGAGCAAATGGCGCCCCGCTGTTATCTCAGCCAATGAGGAGGGAGAGTCCCGGACAGCCGAGGCTCCTATGCAACATTGCTGGATGGAGAAGGGGCTCAGGTAAGTAGTAGGGGGGCTGCTGCACACAGAAGGTTTTCTATCTAAATGCACAGAATGAATTAATATTAAAAACTTTCTGACTTTAGAACCACTTTAACGATTTGTTTATATTTTGCACTGGTGCCATGTGGCTATTAGCTATTTCATTAGCTACTTATACAGGGTACAACTATGAAAAAAATTAAAAAAGGATAAGTCAGTTGCATCAATTTGATTCTAGCAATCACATGAAATATTACTAACTGCTATGGGCAATGCACAAACTCTTTTTTTCCTTCAGTTCTAAAAGTCTGCCTCTGTATGTCCTATAATCCATTCTCTAGCAAGCAGCATGCAATAAGGGCCCAGGAGTATGGAAAAATTAAATTCCAATTCCAAAAACACAATGGTACACGAACAAGATCTGTAGCACAGCTTTGCTGCATTGACTTCCAACTGGACATTTTTTTTACAGTCAAAAGAATGCACACAGCTGTGCAAACAAACAAATATTGATCAGTTGTTCCAGAGTATCGCTATGTGCTGTGCTACATCATAAATTACAAAGTACAAGTCATTAGGCACGGTATCAGATTGGGACTAATACATATAACTATGTGCTGGAAGCCCGGCCCACGGGAAGGATTATAGCAGTTCTTCTAACTGAAACAAATGAAACTAAACTAAATGAAACAACCATTAACCTGGAATGTGTATAAAAAAGTTTTATTTTGTTCAATGCATTAAAAATGATCAGTTTTTGGTTTACCTGCTATATTTAGATTAAAGATGCATAGGTTAATAAATATTCTATGGGACTATTTATAGTGGTTATTTAAAAGCACTTTTAGATGTATCCAATTCTATCTTTTTTTCTTTTTTTTTTAACAGAAAAGTTTATTGACAAATCAGCATCACATAACATCAATTTCCAGTTGTACGGAAAGATACATAGCTGGGTACATTAAAATTACATATTCACATAGTGAATTAATGTGTATATGAAATTGTTAGTATAAATGACATAGTGAAAAAACATCACATTAACCTTGTCTTGTTGCAGTCCAGTTCATGTTCCGATGGATCTACTCAGATAATAGGACCAAATGTCCCAGGTGGGGGGGGGGGGTATCAGGGTATCTTATAAATAATTGGATACGTAGAAATTAGAT
>BLSH010418433.1:815346-826117 GCA_018402905.1 Glandirana rugosa | reverse complement strand
GGGCATACAGAAAACTTAACAGTGAGGCTTCATGTCAAGCCCTGGACCATCTTTTCTCAATTATTTTGGGATACTGCCGGCTTTCATAGGTGAGTTTGTATAGAGGTAGGACTGAGGTGATTGCTTTCCTCCAAGTCTCACAGGTAGGGGGTTCAACCAATTTCCACCTCAGTAGTATCTCCCTTCTAGCATAGAATAATGAGAATGTTATGAAGAGCTTAGTGTATCTGTCTCCTTGTCACAGAGATCACTTGACGTATCAGCCACATTTTCCCAGTGTGACCTAAGTTTAGAGCAGGCCCAAACCATGTGTCAGAATGTACCCGTTTCAGTCCTGCATCTGGGGCAAGTTCCATCTCTACCAGGATACATTTGGGACAGTCTCTGTTGGTTGTAGTAGGCCCTGTGTAGGAATTTGAGCTGTACAAAGCAGTCTTTGGCCGCTATCATTGAGGGAATAAAGGTTGAGATGCAGTCCTCCCATTCCCCTTACCCAAGATCCGGGATATCCACCTGCCATCTGTCCTGGAGAGTGAAGCTTTAGTGTTGTAGGCTACCGTCAGGTACAAGTAAAGATTAGAGAGGTGCTTACCCATCACACCAGTGGTTAGGAGGCACTTGATTGAGTCAGATTCCAGGTTTATCATCTGAGGGAACTGTGCACCAATGTCATGACGTAGTTGTCAGTATCTAAAGATAAAGGAGCTTGGCAGTGAGAAACTGTTTCTTAGTTCTCTAAAGGAGAGGAGTTCCCGTCCTATATGACCTGCTTTAATGTTGTTATCCCCCTAGAGGCCCACAATGAGGGGTCAGGGACTGTCTGTAGCTGGGGTAGCAAAGGGTTCCCCCATAGTGGCATATGCAGTGAAACATGAAAGAGTTTCCTGTAGATAGCCCTTGCGTCCTGCCAAACCCGTATGGTGGTTTTCATAGTGGCAGACAGAGTGGTGCGCCCTCATCCCCCTAAACGCTAAATTGCTCAGGGCCACGTAGGAGCCCACAATGGCCAGCACTAATGTCCCCACCATGTTCTTCTTGGGTTGAGAGAAGCACCATCTCACTGTAACCAGAACTGCTGCCCAATCATACAGTTGAAAATTTGGCAGCGCTAAGTCTCCCCCCGAGAGAGGAAGGTACAATATATGCCTCGAGACCCTGAGGGGGCCCTCCTGACCATATGAAGGTAATAATTACGCTCTCAAGTTTCCTGAAGAAGGCTTTAGAGATAGGGGATGAGGTGTTATTTTAGGTAGATATATCATTTTAATTAAGTTTACTCTGCCTATCGGGGACAGTGGTAGGGATCGCCAAGTTGTACATTTGATAGAGAGTTGGGACAATAGCAGGTAAACATTCCGCTCCAGATAGGCTTCGGTGGTGCCCGTGACTCTTACTCCCAGGTAGGTGAATTCACTCACCCATTTAAGGGGGGAACCCGTGTCTGGCCTGGGACCGGATGGGTGTAGTGGGAACAACATGGACTTGTCCCAATTAACATGAATGCCTGAGAATTGGCCAAATTACTCAATCAGAGTTAACGCCGTTCTCAGGGAGTTGGATGCATCTGCTAGGTAAAGCAGAGTATCGTCTGCTTAGAGGGACAATTCCTCCTCCAGCGGGGCCACCGCCAGTCCCTTTAAAAAGTATTGGTGATAGAGGACAGCCCTGGCGTGTACCCTGTCGCAGGGGGAAGGGATCTGACAAACTTCCTTTGCGGACTCTAGCCTGGGGGTTCTAATAAAGCATGCAAAACCAGGACATGTATCTAGGGCCGAAGCCAAATTTATCCAAAACTGCCCACAGGTACCTCCAGTCCACGGAGTCAAAGGCCTTCTCTGGGTCTAGAGAGCCAACCACTCCTGCTGTGTCAGGCCCCGCTCTGTCAATATGCGTGAATAGCCTTCTGATGTTGATATCTGTACCTCTTCCGGGCATAAATCCCATCTGTTTAGGGTAAACTAATTTGGTGATGACCTCATTCAGTCTGTTTGCAAGAACTTTGGCCAGCACCATCCACATTCAAAAGGGAGAAAGGCCTGTAGGAGGTGCACTGGGAAGGGTCCTTCCCCCAGTTTGGGAATTACCACTGTTACCGCCTCCCCCATGGAAGAAGGAAGTGCCTCCAGCTTCAAGGACTTAGTAAACAGTGCTTGTAGTTTAGTGGCCAGTTCCTCAGAATACTCTTTGTAAAATTCTACCAGTATACCATCCGGTCCGGGGGTTTTACCAGGTTGGAGAAACTTGAGCACCTTCAAGATCTCCTCCAGCGTGATGGGTCTGTCTAGTTTATTCCGATGGTCGAGGTCAACTGGGATATCTATGTCTTGGAGATATTCTGTCAGTTCTTCCTCCCTGTAGGTCGCCCCGGAGCTATAAAGTAATTGACAATACTGGACAAAGGACAGGTTAACCTCTTCAGATGTGATAAGTAAGGTGCCATCAGGGCTACTAAATTGGGAAACACTAATCCCTCCCACCTGTTCCCTGGAGAGCCAGGCCAAGTGTCGGCCCAATCTTTCACCCTGCTGAAATATGCATTGGGATTGTGGTAGAAGTTTTTTTCTGAGTCAGGGAGGTACGGATGTGAAGTACCTCGTAAATCAGAAGTTGCAGTCGTGTGTAATGTTGAGGGTCCCTTGTCCTAACAAACAAAGCATCCTGTACACTGGCTTCTGCCTCCGCCCTCCGCAGGTCAGCCCCTCTGCCCTTACGAACCTTAGAGATAATTGACTGGTATTGTCCCCGCATATAAGCTTTAAAGGCATCCCATTCCATTAGAATGTCAGCCGAGCCCGCATTCACAGCCCAATAATCCGACAGTGCCTCCCTGGCCTACACCTCAACCTCAGCATCCAACACCCAGAATCTGGAGAGTCTCCAGAGTCCCATGGCTGGGCGGTCAGAAACTCCAGGTGCATGAGCAGGGGAGCATGGTCCGATATCCCCCCTAGTCTCGGATCTAGGTAGGATCTCCCTGCCCGCAAAGATCAGGTCTATGCGAGAGAAGGATTGATAAGAGGCAGAGTGACGTGTAGGCTCACATCACCGGATGTCTCCACCTGCACACAACGATCAACCCATATGTCTCAGCCCATGTTGACAGACCGAGCTTGGGTGGGACGGTGGCCGATAGCCTGTCTATGTTAATATCAGGAACTAGGTTGAAATCCCCTAATAAAAGTACATTCTCAGTTGCAAACTCTGCTATTTTAGCCGTTATCTGGTTCAACAGTGCTAATGATGCCGGAGGCGGCAAATACAGACCAACAATTGCTCATTTCAATGAACATATCAATGCATGAATAATGACATATCTGCTGTCCGGGTCCAGGGCCAAGTCCAGGAACTTAAAAGGGAGTGATTTCAGAACCAGAACACTCACTCCTCGTGCAAAAGTGGAGTAAGCTGAGTGATGATGGTATCCCCCAAGGTTTTTTAAGGGCTATAACTTTACTACCCACTAAGTGAGTCTCCTGTAGCACGCATATGTGTGGGCTATAGGAATTAACAAATTGGAACACTAGTGACCATTTGGTCAGGGAGTTCAGCCCTCTGGTGTTCCATGACATAATCTTAAGGGAAGACTTGGCAGTGAGGTAGAAATGGTATACAGGATAAAGGTTACCAACCCCCCCCCCCCATGAACAGGGCTGCAGGACCTGGGCAGAGGCAGATTTAAGGTGATGCAATGCTGAAATTGTGCTTTTACTCAAAATATATTTAATGAACATAAACTTATGAAACCAACCAGCCCTATCAGGGCAACAATCCCCCCCCCCACCCACCCCCCCAAAACTGGGGAGGGTTTCCATCCCCAAAAAAACCCAAATCAGCTCTCTGGCTGCAGAAGAGGTTCCTGTGCAAGAGGCGCACCCAATCCCCAAGGTCTGAAGGGGATCAAGTCATGCAAGCCGTTTTACAATATGTCAAGCTCCCGCCGGGCTCCCTTTAACTGTGGGGGGGAACCATTCATACTCGGGATAAACAAGGAGCTCATAAACTGTTCAACCCTCATAAATTGTAATCCAGCGCTATTACTGAATAGGTCAAAAACAAGGTGAAACATTCCTGCTCATAAAAGGAAAAAAGGTGTTTCCAGGTCATTCTCCTGACTCAGTCAGGGGCATATACTTGGTTGCAAATATTAACAAGGTTCCCAGGCACAACTGGTGCATTGATATTCCAACATGGAGTTGTCTGTCAGTGTAGAGGCCTCATAACGGAGTTATACTGGCAGCAATAAGAACAGTCCACGAGGGGGACTGTTTTAGCAGAAAGTTAACGGGATGCTAGCCAGCACCCTGCCCTAGTGACAAAAGTGGCCATGTACTCATGTACCTATATTCTAGCGCCTTCACCTTGGTTTGCAGGGTCCTGACTGAAGCAGTACACTCAGTAATGGCGTCCTCTGCATTACTGACCCTCTGCTCTGTCTCTGTGACTCTGGAGCAGAGGCTGTCCAGGTTTTGACGCAGTAGCCCGACCTCCAGCTGCACAGCTTCAATTTTTGTTGTTAGGGTGGACTGGCAGGTGGCGACAACCATCATGACCTCCACTAGCCATGGCGGATGAGACTCCTCCGCCTCCATGCTGTAGCCCCTCGAGGCCTTGTGTGGCTTGCGCGCCGAGCGTGTCTCCACACATGCGTCCGGGGGTGGCTGTATGTTCTCCTGGATCTGCGGAAACCGGAGCTTCTTCCCCTTTACACGATGTGCTCCCGATGATCCCCGCCGCATTCAGGTACCTGTGTCTGGGTCTGTGGCTGCTTCAACCCGCCAGATCAGGGGAAAAGTGCAGATTACCTGGTGGAGCTCATACAAATACGGCCATTCAGGTGACCATCTTGGACACGCAGTGACAGTTAAATATGAAACCACTCCCATTAGACCCACTCAGTGCAGAGGCGCAGAGAAACAGAGGGATTTCTTCAGAACAACAAAAGGTAGGAATCTGCAACAAAGGTTGTTATAATCCTTGCAATGTACATAGATCACCCAGAGGGGAATGTTTTTTCTCAACAAAAGTGGAGTTATGCTTTAAAATAATATTAAACCCAGGAGACTGCATTTACTATATCTGCTCTCCCACAGTACACAGAACATGGAAATGCAATCGTTTTAGTAAATATAAACTGCTAAATACCTTTTTTCTTCCATGGTTAGATCAGCCTTGTGAATTCTATCAGTGTCTGGTAGGAGTTCTCATTCTGCTCTGACTGTCCTATAAGGCTGCAGGACCCCTGACCCTCTGTCTGGACAGTGCTGATTGGCCCTTTGCTGATCACATGCACTCTCCCAAGAAAAAAAAACCTCTCTAGCAGTACACACGAAACTGAGCATGTGCAGCTTTGTCCCTTAGCCTCTGTACTATGAGTAGATAGTTTGGTGGAAGAAGGGGACGATCAGAGAAGACAGGATCAGCAAGCATGATCAAACAAGCATGCTTTACTGCATATACAGACTGATTTTACTGTTGTGGGCTTAGTAACACTTTAGGCGTCATACTAGGTTAGCCATAGACCGTATTAGAAATTGAAAATGTAAGCATTACTTTTCTTTAGCTAAAAAGGAAAACATTTTCTTTGAGAAATTTTTCTTTTTTCGGGTATGGTTTCATACAAATAACAGAAATATCATATTTGCATACACACAAATACAGTGGGCATTAAGTAGCCTACAGTAAGTTGATAACACCTACAACAAACAAGGGAATTTAGAGGTGGAGACAAGATGCAGAACAATGGGCAATAAAGTTAATTGTAAGCGGGGGCTCTACTTGACTATTATAATTGACTATAGTCAATTTAAAAAAAAGGGGTTGTGTGTATTTTTACAATCGATACATACCACTCATTTTTGTACAAAGGCTACAGTTGTATACATTTATAAACCCTTTTATTTACTCCATTTCTTTCTTCACTTTTTTTTTTTTTTTACATTTGAGATCACATAAAATGTGCATTTTGGATAAGCTATAACCACCCCCTTCCACTGGTTTAACCATGTTGCCAATACCCCCTTCCCCTCATATCCAGTTCAGTTGTCTTTGGACCAGGTGGTGATATCCCTTGGGCTGGTTGACAGCTGCTGTCATTTCTATAGTGGATTTATAAACTCCATCCATCTCAGCTTCGGAGGGAGTCACACTGTCATCTTTGCCTTGAGAGTCAGAGGACCTTGCCCTGCTGGTTACTATAAGTTAATACATCACCATCTACAATATGATTATTATATAATAAACCAGAATGTGTCTTAAGGTTAATTTGTATAGAATCAACACACCCAGAGGCATTCTTTTATTAAGACTAGGCAAGGATTTTCTTGCATCACGCAGTGTTTCCAAAGAAGTAAAATAAACAGGTTGCAAGGACAATAAAAAGTTGTCATACAACACAATTCAGCATTACACTTGGAAGAAACACTTCCAGTCACAAGATAAAAGTCATGTGTAACAAGCTAGTTTCCATCTGATCAGACAAAGCCAGCAACTGGGAGCAGTAACCCATGTATTAACTGCTTTGAAGAAGGGGTGGAAACATTTGAACACATCAATCTATCAACAGAACTCAAAAGATGATTAAAAAAAAAAACTACCAGAGAAAAATATTGGGGATGGCTACAAGAGATTAGAAAATTGGATAAGGGGAGATGGAAAAAAAGAAGTTTTGGAGTTCTCTCAAGGAGAGGCTGCTTACCAATTGTTAGCTTTTAATCATACATCCCTTTAGGTATGAAGGCAACACAATACAAATACAGAAGTCTGTGTTAAGTGTGCTTGGCTTTCTGTTGTACTTAATGTTATTAAACACCAAGGCCACTCAAAGTGATAAATGTAATTCTTCTTGATATGATCATGTTATTGATCAAGGATGTAAAGTGTAACTCCACTTTATTGAGAAAAAACAATCCCCTCTGGATGATTTATGTATACTGTAAGGGTTTTAACAAACTTTGTAGCTTTCTGTTCTGAAGAAAAAATGGTTTGTTCCTCCATACACTTGAAAGACTGATTTCTGCATGGGAGGATATGCAATCATTACAACCACCTGGTGCGCTTTATGTGCTCTAATGAAGAAAGTTGTCATGTCTGCATCCTTTCAGAAGTAGTTAACCCTCAGGGAATACCTTACAAAAAAATGAAAATCCTATTGCAGAGGATACCTAAACGTTTATTTTTTTTATCCAATAGGGACATCTGAGAAAATCAGTGAACCAATCACATGAGCAGAAAATGACATGTCTGGGAGAATTCTGAGCGCCAGATGTATACAGATCACCTCCAGGTTGCCATATTGCACTGAATTGTTTGACAGTTTGAGAAAATTACATAGGATTTAGATTGAAATGGAAAATTAATGTTTTTAATAACAATACATTACAAAATGGCTTGTGTGATAATTTTATATGCTATAATTGTTGTTTTTTTTTTTTTTTTTCCAAAGTTCTGTTTTTTTCTCTCGAAAAACTTAATTCATATTTAACCACTTACCGCCCGCCATATAGCAGAATGATGGCCGGAAAGTGGTTTCATTATCCTGACTGGGCGTCATATGACGTCCAGCAGGACAAGCCGTGGGGGTGTGCAGCGCGGCGATAGGTGCTGTGGTGTGTCAGTCTGACACACCGCATCTCCGATCCTGATAAAGAGCCTAGGACGTAGGCTCTTTACCATGTGATCAGCTGTGTCCAATCACAGCTGATCACATGATAACCAAGAAGAGCCGTTTATCGGCTTTTCCTATACTCGCACTGACAGGCGCGAGTAGATGAGAGTCAATCGGCTGATGTTCTGATTATCAGTGCAGACCCATCGAGGATGCCCATTGGAGACCACCAGGGATGCCCACTGGAGACCACAAGGTGAGCCCACCAGGGATGCCAATCAGTGCCACCGCAGGATGGCACTCTATGCTCCTCAGTGTTGCCTGTCAGTGCCTCCTAATAAGTGCTGCCTATAAGTGCCATCTATCAGTGCCACCTATAAATGCCCACCAGTGCCACCTATCAGTGCCAGCTATGAGTGTCCAGTGCCACCTATGAGTGTCCATCAGTGCCACCTATTAGGACCGATCAGTGGTGCATATCAGTGCCGCCTATCAGTGCCTGTCAGTGCTCCTTATAAGTGCCTCATCATCAGTGCAGCCTCATCAGTGCTCATAAGTAAAGGAGAAAACTCTCTAATTTACAAAGTTTTGTAACAGAAACAAAGAAAAACTTTTTTTTTTTTCAAAATTTTCGGTCTTTTTTTATTTGGAGCACAAAAAATAAAAACCCCAGTGGTGAACAAATACCAACAAAAGAAAGCTCTATTTGTGGGAAAAAAATGATAACAATTTTGTTTGGGTAAAATGTTGCATGACCGTGCAATTGTCATTCAAAAAGCGACAGCGCTGAAAGCTGAAAATTAGCCTGGGCAGGAAGGGGGTGAAAGTGCCCTGTATTGAGGTGGTTAAGAAGTATTGCAACCATTGCTGTGCTTGCACAAATGTTTGGTGTTTACCTTTAATCACAGTAGAAACCCTGAAGGGGCAGGATTCATCATAAGCTTGAACAATTGTTCACAACCTAATGTGCACTAAAGCTGATCTTACCACAGTGCAAGGTAATGCCTTGTATAAGTGGGTGCAATCACCTTTAAAGGCAAATGCTTCGAAATGCATACAGTGCAAAGCACCTGATTTATAACACACCACATAAACTGTGTGTTGCAATGGACTGCTGTCCTGAAAATCATACAGGACCTATTTTTTGTGTGTTGAGATGCCTTAACAGCCCATCCAAAATGATAAGGCCAACTAAGGCACCTAAATGTATGAAAACATGCCTGTTGCCATGCACTGAATTTTGTTGTAAACAGGTCCTTTGTGGCGGGAATTATGTGCCAAAGATCAGGTCCCATGACAGCCATGCTCAAAATAATATAATATGCTCAATATACAGTAACCTGTGTAATTTTGCCACAATTGGCAAAAAGTTAAGTGGATAATCTCTTTAATAAACTAAAAGATGTGATTACTTCTCCAAGTCATTAGCAAAAAGTAATAGACATGTAGACTAACCTGCAGGACATCTCCCAGGTCGGCAGTGCTAATGTCAGGGTCCTCAGTGGTGTTGAAAGGCACAGGAGTTATTCGGACCAATGTTAAAACTCTAGGTTCAGGATATTTCCATAGCATCATCCCTGGACTGTCCTCTGTCTCATTGTAGAATACCACTTCATAAGCATTGGGAATCTTTTGTGCATCTAGATGATCAAAATAAGACAAGACTGTAACCCATAGAAACCAGAAATTACATGTTCGCAGACAGCAAGACACAGTGAAGCTGTGGTTGGATTGCTGTGGGCTACCTCATGTGAGCATCTCGCTGTCATTTGTAATCTTTGTAAAATAAGCCTACACAGAACATAAGACAGAGAAATTGGTTGCAGACTGGGATTTTACATTTTGATAAATTAGAATTTCAAGGGCTAACCCACCCTATCATGTAACTATACTCCAAAAAATATATTTTTTTGATGTAAAATCCATTTCTTTGACTACATCACGGGACACAGAGCAGGCTATATAATCATTACCTCATGGGTTATACGCAACCTACAGGTGAATGGACACTGGTAATTCAAATTAGACAAGAAGTCCTGCCCCTATATAACCCCTCCCAACTGGGAGTATTTCAGTTTGTAGCAAGCAATGAACTCCACAAAGACAGGGAGAGAGGGGAGGGACCTCAGTGTTCCGTGATGTACTCAAATAAATGTATTTTACAGGTAAGCTGTCAAAAAAGTCCAATTTTCTTTTTCATACATCATGGGACACAGAGCAGGCTATATATAATCATTACCTCATGGGACGTTGCAGAGCAATATAACCTGAGGGGAGGGAGACACAATCCCAATTTAACCGCAGCCCTTAATACGCTGTGGTTTAAAAGCGGAATCCCCCGCTGCTCTAACATCCACTTGATAAAATCTTGTGAATGTATGTACTGAGGACCATGTAGAGGCCTTACAAATTTATGCCACCGACGTCTGGTGGCAGAATGCCCAGGAGGTCCCTACTCTCCTGGTGGAATGAGCTCTCACTCTGAATGGGGGAGCCTTCCCCTTTAAACCATAAGCTTGAGTAATCAGCTGGTAAATCCACAGTGAAATAGCTGCCTTGGATGCCGCCTGATCTTTCCTAGGGCCTTCAGGAAAAACAAAAAAAAGGCATCAGTCTTCCTGATGTCTGCAGATCTCTTCAGATAGATCTTAACAGCACGCACCACATCCAGAGAGTGAGATCGTCTCTCGTCTGGTGAAGAGGACTGAGAATAAAAGGAAGGCAAAATAATATCTTGATTGAGATTAGAGTTGAGCGAACACCTGGAAGTTCGGGTTCTGCTGGTCCGTCCGAACCTCGGGACAAAGTCCGGGTCCGGGTCCGGACGGAACCCGAACGATCGCACGAAGGCAGGCCTGGGCCTGGGCCTGAAACAGGGCTCCAAGCCTGCCTGGTCGTCTTGGGCTTGAAGGTCCACAAGCGAGTTGAGATTAGAGTTAGTTCTATAATAAAACGGAAGGAAAATAAGAGTCAGGAGAAGTGGTCTGCTCTCTGCTAGAGTGAGAGACCTACACCACGCACGACAATTCTAGATAGACTTCTCTAGACGTCTGTAGTCCTTCTGACTACGGAAAAAAAACAAAAAGGACTTCCGGGATCCTTTCTAGTCCGCCGTAGGTTCCGTCGATAAAGTGACACCTAAATGGTCGACTAATGAGTTCGAATACC
>BLSH010418433.1:792448-812193 GCA_018402905.1 Glandirana rugosa | reverse complement strand
CGGTATGTGAAATCTCTAATTTCTGCTATCTGTCCTCAGAGCAACAGCACAGACAGCAGTAGTAAAGTAATCTATCTCAGGATGCAGGATCAGGTCTTAAAATGGCTAAAATCTGTCCCTCACGCCGTCAGCTACCTTTCCCTATACTAACCCAAGGAGCATGTGACTGCAGCACTGTGACTCCAGCTTATAAAGAGGCTGGGTCACATGATGCACCGGCCAATCACAGCCATGCCATTAGTAGGCATGGCTGTGATGGCTTCTAAGGGCAAACCAGTGAAACGCTTGTTGATTGGCTGCCCTGCAGCTTCTCAACACGTGGAGTAAAATAGCAGAACCCCGGACCGAACCCGAACGATTTTTGAAATGTCCGGGTCCGGGTCCGTGCTACGGACACCCTAAAGTTCGGTACGGACCCGAACGTTACAGTCCGGGTTCGCTCAACACTAATTGAGATGAAAGGCTGACACCACCTTCGGCAGCAGCACCACCTTATCCTGGTGCAATCTCAAATATGGCTCTTTACAAGAAAAAGCTACCAACTCTGAAACCATTCTGGCTGAGCTGATGGCAAAAAAAAAAAAAAAAAAAGACGAGTTTCCTAGTCAAAAGAACCATGGGAATCTACCTAATAGGCTCAAAAGGCTGCTTATTCAGCACTGACAAAACCAAATTCAAATCCCATGGACAGGGAGGGAATCTAACAGGTGGTAACAGACGCATTACCCCTTGAAGAAAGATCCTAATCAAGGAGTGAGAAGCCAAAGGCCTCTTAAAATATATGGACAAGGCAGAAACCTGTTCTTTGATTGTAGTCAAGCCAGCTTAAAGTCTACTCCTGCTTGAAGAAAGGCTAGTATTCTACCAATCACATACTTGTGGGGATGTCATTTCCTGGCTTCACACCACGCAATGTAAGCCTTCCAGACCCTGTGATAAATCTTCCTGGTGACTAGCTTTCTAGCATTTACCATTGCAGACAACACTGGGCCTGAAACCAGCAATCTCTCAAGATCATGGCTTCAATAGCCACGCCATCAAACTTAGCACACGTAAATTCGGGTGGAATATAGGACCCTGAGGGGGTAGATTGGGTCGGACCAGATACTGCCAAGGCCCATCCGCCAAGCTGTGAACAAGGCGCATTACTGCCGCCGAAATGCGTTAGCTGTTGACTGCCATTGTCACGATGGAATAAAAGCACTTTATTATTATCTGATCCCCAAGAGTGCCGGCTCATCTTTTGCTTTGATTCTGCTAACCTATCGGAATGTATGGAGGACATTTGTGAAGCCTGAGCACCTGGGGGAGATGCAGCAGCTTATTGCCTAAATCCAAGCTCCACTGATCAGAGCGGTGTCTCCTGTGTGTTAGTGGTCATCCGCCATTAACCTCACTGTCTCTGGGTACCAAGGCCTCCTGGGCCAATCTGGCGCCACTAGAATGATTGTTGCCGCCTCCTCCCGAATTTTGCACAAGTGATGCGGTAGAAGAGAGACTGGGGGAAAAGCATAAATCAAGGAGAACTGGGCCCATGGAATCGCCAGAGTGTCCATTCCTATAGCCAGAGGACCCCTTGCTCGGGAAACAAACTGCTGGATCTTGTTGTTGAATTGGGATGCTAGTAGATCCACCTCTGGGTCCCCCAGCGCAGGCAAATTTCCCAAAACGCTTCAGGACACAGCGACCACTCTCCAGGGTGTATCTGTTGGCAGCTGAGAAAGTCCGCCTTCCACCCCTGGGATGTGAACTGCAGAGTCATGGTACATGATTCTCTGCCCAAGAAAGTAGTAGGCAAACTTCCTTGTGTGCCAACTGACTCTTGGTGCCACCATGATGGTTGACATAAGCCACCGCTGAAGCATTGTCAGTCTGTACCCTTATTGGGTGGCCCTGCAACCTGGATGTCCAATACCTCAGAGCTAGCCGAATGGCTCGAAGCTCTAGGACTTTGATGGGCAATCTCTGCTCCATCAAGAACCATCTCCCCTGGAACGTGGAGTCCTCCATGACCGCTCCCCAGCCTGTAAGACTGGCATCTGTGGTCACAATCTTCCAAGATACTGGTGGAAAAGATCTGCCCTGAGACAGATTCTGGTCTACTAACCACCAGACAAGACTCCATCGAGCCCTGACAGTTAAGGACATGCAGGAATCCAGAGTCTGCAACTGTCCGTTGATCTTCCTCAGTGGGAAGAGCACCCTTGCCTGGACTGTAGGCTTAGATATTCCAGAGACTGAATTGTGTCTAGTAAGGATTTCCCTAGATTTACCATCCAACCCCAGCTTTCCAGAAACTGGACTGTTAGGGCCACATTCTGCTCGAGTTTGCACCTAGACTGATCTCTGAGCAAGAGGTCGTCCAGGTATCCCATTATTAGGACCCCTTGTGACCTTAGAAGGCTCAGCACTGGAGCCAGAATCTTTGTGAAGAGTCGAGGAGCTGTTGCGATCCCAAACGGCAGAGCCATAAACTGGTAATGTCGTACTTCTATCACAAAACGCAAAAACCTCTGATGAGGTAGCAAAATTGGCACATGCAAATATGCATCCTTGATGTCTATTGATGTAAAAAAATATCTCCTTCCTGGAGCGAGGCAATCACTGAGTGGATTGACTCCATGCGAAAGAGCCGTATCGGAAGAAATTGGTTTAGGGCCTTGAGATCTAGAATAGGCCTTACATCCCCGTTTGATTTCGGGACCGTGAATAGGTTTGAGTAGAAACCTGTGGCCCTCTGGGTTGTTGGCACCTCTGCAATAATGCTTTGCGGGGTCAAGTTGTCTAGCACTTGAAACAAACGTCCCCTCTTTACCAGACCAGTAGGTACTCTGGATCTTAGGAATCTTAGAGAAGGGTAAGCTTGGAATTCTGTGGTAACAACCCACTTGTCCTGGACCAGCGCTTCCTATACACTTGCAAAGTGTAACAACCTTTCCCCCACCAGCACGAGTGGGGGCGTCCCTTCACAAGGAGGGCTTGGTGGCAGGCTTGGCCTTCTGGGTCCATGGCCTTTTCTGATCTTGACCCTTCTGGCTACCTCTGGATCCAGACCCTTGTGGCCACTGAGACCGCCTATGGCTGGTAAAATCAGAGGAACTAGAAGCTGAACCCCTGAAGGAGGGACGCTTGACCATCTTTTTTACCGGCAGAAGCAAACTCTTACCTCCAGAAATTTTCTTAATATACTTGTCAGGGTCTTCCCCAAATAGGCATTTGCCATGAAAGGGGAACCCTGTTAGCAATTCCTTACAGGGGAGCTCAGCTGGCCAGGTCTTTAGCCACAAAATCTTGCGCATATGCACGGATAATAGAGCAAACCGGGATATTTGCTGTATCGAGTCTTTAAGAGCATCCACAGCAAAACATAGAGCGTAAGGTACATCTATGAACTCCTCATCTGGCACTTCCTCTCCACTGGGTCTCTCAGCCTGATCCTTTAAGGCTTGGCATACTCCAATCACTGCTACAGCAGGTTGGATGGCCGAGTCAGCCAAGGAAAGAGAGGCCTTTAATAAGTACTAGCTTTTTATCTGCAGGGTCCTTAAACACCTGAGCATTATCAACAGGACAGGACAGGGATTTACTTAGGGATGTGACTGCTGCATTGACAGTCGGTACTCCCCACTTTCTCAAAATGCTTTCCTCCATAAGATATAACACAAAAAACCTTTTAGGAGGAATAAACAATCTGTCTGGGTGCTCCCAGTCAGAATATATTGCCTTCTCAAGGAGAGGGTGCAAAGAGAACCCCTGCACACCTTGTGGTGGCTTTAATGACCCAACGGAGGAATATACATTCACATGACTCTCTGCAGGAGGTAACCCAAATGCTGCACGTACTTTACGTGTAAGTGCCTGGATCAGCAGCCTCAGAGATTGAGAGGCAGGTGTCCTTGGGGACTCTTCTGGCTCAGGATTATCTGAAACAGAAGTGTCTGCAATAGAATCGGCCAGATCCCCTGTAGCTTCTTCATCAACCCATTCTCAGAATCGGAGGGTTAGGGGAAGGAGACCTGTCATTGGCACTCTGTATGTTAGAAACAATCATACCAGCAATCCTTGTTTCTAAGCCTAGCAAGGCTGCCGACAGGTCATCTTTAATAACATACTCTGAGGAAACAGGTGAGGGGCCAGCTACAATACCAGACAGGCACAGCGGCTCAGATTGCCCGGTCGCTTCTGGTCTCTCAGGGGAAGCAATGGCAGCAGAGGGCCACTAGCCTAAGCAGGGGCTGTGGTTAACAGACCTCTGCCTCTAGCTTTACTACAGGAAGCCATACTCCCCCCAGTGTGCTTCTTGGAAGCCATGGCTTGCTAGTGCATGCACTGCTTAGCCCACCTCCCCGAAGCTCAGCTTCCTACCTAGCCTTACTCAGCTGTCCACCACCAGACTCACGTGCCCCCTGGAGGATTTTAGCCTGCTTTGTGTCTGAGCACTGTCCGCCGGCCGCCTCACACTGCAGAAGCTCCATGGCTGCCTCTGGCGTCTTCCCGATATCCCTGTGGGGAGCCCACGTGCACACTGATCGGCGTGCACGCTCCCGCAGCCGCCCATTCACTTTTACAGGGAAGCGTAAAACAGTGTTGATGCAGGCTCCCCCTGGTGGCCAGCTCCAGGCACTGCAGGAGAATATCCTTTCTGGCTGTGGCCCTCTAGTGGTGAAAAAAAGGCAGTGCAGGCCAAAGGAGGGAAAATTTTAAACAAACTTTTTCCATGTCAGCAGGAAGCCAGCTGGGTTCAGCAACATATCCCTATTGGGAATTACTCACCATTCCCGCTCAGGGGCCTGGAGGAGACTGCAACCCTTCACCCATCATGGCGGGCTTTGTCTTAAGGACCTTTAAGGACCGGGTACCCTAGTATGTGGGTCCATTCCCTTGGACCTGTACAGCACCCTACAGGAGTACCTTGGTTTGGAATCCCAGGCTTTCTATTATGCAGGGTCCAGCGCCACGCATGGTCGCATCAGGGCCATCTTTAATATGGTTTGGACCCTGGGCAAACATTTTCTTTGGGGACCCAATGCAATTTTGCTCTTCACCCAAACATCTGGCAGCAGGTGGGCCAGAGAAGAACACAGAGGATGACAGGAGGGGGGCAGGAGAAGAACACGGAGGATGACAGGAGGGGGGCTGGAGAAGAACACGGCGGATGACACGAGGGGGGCAGGAGAAGGACATGGAGGATGACAGGAGGGGGACACAGAGGACAGTCAGCAACGATCGGTGCAGCGGTGGGGGAAGCTACAAGCAGCAGCTGACAGCCACTGGGGGGTGAATCTGCCCCCACTGCTGCACCGGTCATCCCTGATTCTCCAGGTATCAGATCAAGTATTGTAACATTTGTATGAGTACAAGTAAGCATGCAAATGCTCGGTATCGGCACCGATACCAATACTAGAATTGGTGTCGGTGCAACCCTAATTATGGTCCAAACCTGCAGTACCACTTTAGGCCTGGTTCACATGTGTGTGGGTTGGCTGCCCACATTTGCATAGGCACAGCAGCCAATCATTTGAAAGGGCTGCCATGCCTGTGCTTCCCACAGAAAAAAGTGCATGCCGCATTTTAAAAATGCAGTGGCCTTGAAATCGCATCCTGCTTTTGCACCATGCAACCCACCTGCAGTTCCTGCACACACAAATGCACTGTGTTTTTAAAAGTGTGTTTCACACATCAAAAACCGCAGCAAGTTTGCCAGTGCAGGTAAATTGCATGGAGCAAAAGCAGAATGGATTTCAAGGTCACTGTAATTTTAAAATGAGGCATGCACCTTTTTTCTGCGGGAAGTGCAGGCATGGCGGCCCATTCAAATGAATGGGCTGCTGTGCCTGTGCAAACTGGAACAGGCCATGGTGTGGTCTGGTGGCCTGCCCCATGCTGCATGCATACTGCTCTGTAATTAACAGCCACACAATGTGGACTGGTCAGGGACAGGTGACAAGTTTTAAAAACCTATATGGGGAGTGGGACTCTGGAGCCAGGGGAGGAGAAAGACGTACCTGGTCTGGTCCTCCTCATGGCCAGCTCAGCTCCGATCAGTGGGCGCCAGGTTCAGTCACACCAGTACTGTGTGTAATCTGTCTAGGCAGCCAGCCAGCACACACTCCTCTCCCTCTGACACTGGTGGCTGCTCTCCACGACAACGTGGCGGCAGTCCCTCAGCCTCCAAGGCTCTCACCCGATCATCCAGCAGGCAGCACGCAAAGCAAAGGGCGGGGTCAGAGTGTCAGTGGAGCTCAAGGCCCTGTCCGCCCGCTCAAGGTCTGCGATGCGCGCTGATGCCATTGCCGGTGTTCTGCCATTGTGTGTTAGACTGGCGCCGGTGGATGCAGCACCGATGACGTGGGTCTGTCAGCGGATGGAGGTCTGATTTATCATTTACAGGCAGCACGCGGGCTTAAGGGGCAGCTCTGCTTTGGGCCCCTAAACAATGACAGGGCCCTGGGCAGCTGCCCCTTTTGCCCTGCGGTAAAGATGGCCCTGGATCACATTACAGGCAAAACCTTGCAAAATTCTTCTGTGTTTTTAGCGAGGCCTGGGTACCATTTATCTTAGCTTTAATAGCCATTTAAAATGGATCCGATACGAGAACTGTCCCTGATCCTGCGGGAACCAGCATAGAAGCTCCACAGAGCTGTAGATGTGACCATCCGCCTTCAAAACACTGGTGAAAAAAATTAAGTACTCCCAGTTGGGAAAGGTTATATAGGGGCAGGACTTCCTGCCTAATTTGAATTGCCAGTGTCCATTCACCTATAGGTGGCGTATAACCCATGAGGTAATGATTATATAGCCTGCTCTGTGTTCCGTGATGTATGAAAAAGAAAAAACTATTTCTAAGATAGAGAAATGTGCACAGGTACAATTTAAAGTATAAATAATGGCACATCTTTTTTTTTTTCAGTTTCGGAGAGGGATTAGAACGCCTGTCAGGTTTTTAATCACGGTCCGTGCCCCCCATTAGGAAGATTCATCCTCTTTATTTGTCATGTTTATTATTATTGTTGAAAGTGACAGTACTGTAAAAGAAAATCCCAAATTTTGGGTTGTCCCCAGAAAAGTAATAGAGGGGAAATCTTCCAGTGGGGACACTAGTTCTGGTGACCTGGGAGCCCCAAGAGATTCCCTTACATTACAGGGATTTTTCTCACTTCCTGTTTTGGGAATGTGACAGGAAGTTAAGGAAATAGTACCCAGATGGCTAAAAAAAAAACTGTCAGGGGTTATAACCCCCTTACTCTATACAAAATGAAAAAAAAAGGTTTTGCCTATAGTTCTACTTTAAAGATGTTTATACATGCTGAAATAATTTGGTAAACACTGATATTAACAAATAAACATAAAATCCAGAAAATGTTGGTACATTGGGGCCTTTTTGTAACCATTGATATTTCCAGGGAAACTTTTTTTTTTGTTTGGTACATACTGTCAAAATTTTGGACTAAATGGCAAGCACACTATTATTAAGGCCCCTTTCACATTGGGACCGCCCGAGCTTCAGCGGTAAACCGCAGCTAATTTAGCAGCGATCTACCGCTGTAATAGCAGCGCTATGGCGCCGCTATTCGGGTGGCAGCACGGCACTTTTAACCCCCCCACAACGGGTTAAACAGGGGTTAAAAGTGCCGGTGCTCGGCGCTCCCGGAACGGTGTACAGCCGCTACGGGAGCACTGCCCATTCAATTTAATGGCAGGAGCGGTGGAGGAGCGGTGAATACACCGCTCCCCACATTCCTGAAAAGTCATGCTTGCATGATTTTCTTCAGCGCTGCGCTAGCGCAACGCCTCAGTCTGAAAGCATCCATAGAGATGCATGAAAATAATATTTAGAGCATTATTGCAGCGGTAATTTTAGCGCTTTACAGCTGTAATAACGCCCCAGTGTGAAAGGGGCCTTACTGTAAGTAGAAAAATAAAACTGATTAGAATGGGCTATAACAAGTTGAGTTAGAAAAACAGGAAATAATAAAAAACCTTTCCATAGGGGATGGGGCAGAGACAATTTTGCAAAATGGGTGAGGGTTAGAAACGAATTTCTTGTCCTGGTGACAGGAAATCTATCCCCATTTCCAATCTATTCAAAACCAAAACATTTTTTAGTTGGGAAACGGTTTTAACTTCCTTACCAGCATCCTGAATGTACTGAAAAAGGCCTGTTCTCAGGTCATCAAAACTGTGTTCCGTCTTACAGGCTGCGGGTCTAACTACAGCAGGCGATACTGGGAGAACGGGCTGTTCAGAACTTGGGGCACCCAATCCCGACTCTTTCCTCAGGTATTCTTGGACAAGCTCATTTAAGAGCATTAAACAATTTAGGTTCTCCTGACCCCAGAAAACCTAGAAAGAAAACTTTATTAGCCATGGAAAGGTATAAAAAGAAACATAAGGCTTAATCTGGAAGTTATCTAAACAGTATTTATTCACATTGATTATATATTTTATTTGGCAGAATCTGATCCATAGTTCATGAGAAATGTTAAAAGGAAAAAGATAACTTCCTCCGACTCGTGTTCACGGCACAGTATTGCTATTGTTTTCAGTCCTGTTTAATATCAACACAGATAAAGTATCCCATGAATTAAATGAAACACATCGCTATTATCTTGACGGCAACTAAGATGCCCCCTGTGAAAATTAAACAAGCAGTTTTAAAAAGCGTATTTTACATGTGTTTTACTTCTTGTGGAGTGTGGTTTCGTAGATAACTCATAATTACAAGCTGTTCTTTAAACAGACGTATGATTTAGCTACATGTGCAAAGTTTTTAAAAAGAGCATGGACTCAAACAAGTCAGCAATACATTACACTAAAGAATACCTTTCATCCACACCTGACAGCATACAGAAGAGGGAACACGCGAATTTAAATAAAAATTCGAATGTATGCAATTGCTATACAAGCACTGTGAGTTAAAGTGGAACTAAACTTAACTTTTAGAAAACTGCGAGCAGACCACTCTTTACTGCAGAAGAGACATACTATGTCTCTTCTGCAATAATACACACTTACCCGCTTGCTCACAGTCTTCTATTGCCAGAATGAGTGACTCCCGTGCCCATGCGCCAGATGGCATCATCCCCTACCAGTCAATCAAGAGGCTGAAACCATGGCAACCAGACAAAGGATGACAGTGGCCAATGAGGGATGTAACAGCCACATCACTGGAAGGTGGAGGAAAGTATATTCAGGAGTTTAGTTCTACTTTTAATATTATTAAAATAAAGGTAAACCATAACTGGATGAACTGTATTGCATCATAAACTACCTTTTTTGTTACTTCCAATATTTTTACTAAAATTTAAGTTTAACAGTATTAAGGTGTAAGTCAGCTTACCAGTGGTTATAGATAAATGCTTAATAAGGTTCAACCTCTTTGGAGTATTCAACTACCGGAAAAGGATTCTCCAGACTGTCACAACATTGTGTATAGGGGAGCCAGAGGGTAAGTTGCAGAGTGATTGTGAGAACCTACAGTACAGCATGGTACTATGTATAGAGCACACAGGCAGAAAGGGCAAGCATAATTGGCACTTTTGACAAGCGTCTGTCACTGGTGCAGCCACTGATATTGCCCCTGCATCAATGGAAGATCACAGTGTGGGGCAGGTAAGCAGCGTCCCTGGTGCTGTTTAATAAAACGTATGCCCAATTTCCCCTTCCCTGTTATTATTTCAAGCTAGCTTTTTTGTAGGAAGGATGACTCCCCTGTTATATAGATTTTAACATTTCGCTCTTTAAGTAACTAAAAAAATATTATTATTTAATTGGATTGATCTATCACAAAAAAGTAAAACTTTTGCTTTTTGATACAATGGAAGATGTTTAAAAGCAGGAGTCTCTTACACATTTTTTCTACACTTGGATCCTATGTTTGCTAAATACATTGACAGCCATCCAACTTATAGAACTTATGTTGCAGTTTAGATACTCTAGAATAGATGGTACAATACACAGAAATCGAAAAGCTTTTTGGGCCCTGTAGAATCTTTTAGATTAAAGTAGATTTTTTTTGTTTTTTTGGAATGCAATATGTGGATATTCTTGAATTACATCCTTTGACCCATTCATAGGTATATAGGTACAGTATATATTGTTTGTTTGAAGGTACAGGGGTGATTATTGATAGTTTATATATACACTTCTTTTTTTTTTTTAAACGTGATTAAGGTAGCTTAAATGTTAATGTTTATAAAGTGTCGAGAAAAAGGGTTATCCCTTGTTCCTTGCCAGGGACTTTCCTTGCTCTACTATATGTGTTTATAGATCTATTTAATATGCCCAAGAGATATTTGGGATACTAATATTTCTGATTTTGGTGTATCTTGTGTGCTATATTTATGTAAATATATACATATATTTGGTTTTTTTTTTAAAATACAAATAAATATTAACTATTTCAATACTGGGCACTTTGACCCCCTTCCTGCCCAGGCAAATTTTCAGCTTTCAGTGTTGTCGTACTTTGAATGACAATTGCGGGGCCATGCAATGCTGTACCCAAATTACATTTTTATCATTTTTTTAAACGGATAGAGCTTTCTTTTAGTGGTATTTAATCACCACTGAGTTTCTTATTTTTTGCTAAATAAATGAAAAAGGCCCAAAAATTTTGAAAAAGAAAAAAAAATATTTGTTTCTGTTATAAAATTCTGTAAATAAGTAATTTTTCTCCTTCACTGATGTGCACTGATGAGGCTGCACTAATGAGGAGGCACTAATATGCAGCACTGATAGGCATCACCGATGGACAGCCTTTATGGGCACTGATGAGGAGGCACTGACAGGCATAGCTGATAATCATTGCACTGATAATTAGTGCAGGTCTCCCCATCGAGAAAGCTGCTTATTGGCTCTTCTCTACTCACACGCTACTCACGGTTACTCTGATGACAATAATAGCGATACTTGGCGTCTGGATGAACAGCTATTTTTCCATATATGTGTTTTTTGTATGTCTGTCTGGTGTGCATATAGATGCGTCCTTTCAACTTGTGAGATCTCCTCTAATGCTAGGTATTAGTGAACATTTTTTGTAATTCAAAGTTTTGATACACAAATTATATATATTTTTTTCTAAATCTTTAATAAAGTTGAATTCTTCCTGCATAGTCCCAACCACTATTATGTCATCAGAGTACATGCTTGTTTCCACAGGTATCTTCATTACAGGGGGATTTTTTGTTTAGCCATCTTTAGTCAAGCCCACCAAGCGACAGCCAGGAGCTGGTATCACCATCAGAATTTTAAAAATAAGGAGGATAGGGATGGGGGAGTGAGGCAGCTAGAAAGGGCTTTTCCGAAGGAGGCTACAAGTGGCAGTTTCCACGATCATTACACAAGCATTATAGATGGAAAAAAAGAAAACTGCGCACAGAGAACTCGCAAGGTGCTAACACTCCACTAGACCAATAGTGCAAAACAATTAAGATAAAAAACGTATAGCGCTATATATAAATTAGGACAACACAAATGACCATAAATAACATATGATCTGAAAGAGTGCACTGTGACTTTGAATATATAAAACAGGTACTGTAATTGGATTAATAAACAAAATACAGTGTTCGCACATAAAAGTGCAAATTAGTATCGCATGAAGTCACTATTTTAGAGACTACTAGAGACTAGAGAAATTTTCATCTTCATTTATGAACTTTTGATTGCTTACACTTGTATATATACCTTTTGCACTATACTACATGGAGTCACAAGTCATAGTGACTTCCTGCAATATTAATTTGCACTTTAATGTGCGAACACTGTATTTTGTCACAGTACACTCTTTCAGATCATATGTTATTTATGGTAATTCGTTTTGTTTGATCAGTTTATACATAGCGCTACATATTTTTTATCTTAATTATTACACAAGCATTGTCCACTGTTATCACCATAAGAATGCCTGCTGCTTTAAAATGGCTACTAGATTTTTAGGTAGATAATTTGGTGGTAAAATACACATGTATGCACTACAGATCAAATCATAGCCAGATCAAGGCCTCAACATAAAAATATTCACACCTAGGCCAATACTTGTAAGTGAGGCTACACGTTTGTATCTATCTGCAGGCATAGGGCTGGTTTACTTGTGTGCATCAACAAATGCCAGTCAACAGATGTACTAGTTATCAGTCATGTTGTTACCCCTGGACAACACAAGCAGTGCATCACGACACAAACTGAGAAGTAGTACTTCTTAAAATGTTAGGGACAGAAAAAACATTTTAATACTTTTTAGTCACTACCATTGTTTTTATCCACAATTATGCACAATACGTTTAACCAGTCTAAAATCTTGTGTTTTATTGCAGAACATACTGACCTGTAGGACTCCACAGCGCACATCAAGGAGAATTTTTGGAGATGACTGTGGGAGGCCCGGGTTCCCGCTATGTTTGCACCAGCTGGCATCCAGATTTACAGAACCAGAAACTGGACCAATCAAATTCCTGCTTCTCTCTTTCAGACTCGTTTTCAGAAGAAAATCACTTAAATTCAGCATAAATGATGCCGCAGAGATTGAATCTATGAAAAAATAAAAAATAAACAGGTTCAAATTTTAAATTCTGAAAACTGTAACTTTGTTGCAAAGCATACAATTTTCATATTTGAAGCCAAGAATATTGTTAAGACCCAGTTAAACCCTAGCTATTTATAGCTGTAATGCAGTCAGGATGCATATACAGTAATAAATACAGTATAGGACGTGTTTCCTTTTTATTATTAAGCGAAGAGCTGCAACAAGGGTTAAAGTTCAGTTCAGTTAAAGAATCAGTTCTAGCAGCACGGAAGAGAGTGGTACTATAGCTCTCACACACAAAACTACACCCAGTTCTCCAGCTGTTCAATTTGCCCCATCCCCCCACCCCAAATCATTATATCATTTGGAGCATCAAAATATTAATGGAATTAGGAAACTAATAGGTAGGATTAAACTAAATTGATTTTTTTGGGAGTTAACCCATCTTAAGATGCTGCCTGCGCCACCCAGGATATCTACCCCCTGCTGCTCAGCGCTTAAAAATGCTTAAAATGAAAACAAAATCAACGAGTATTTGCACCACTGTCAAAGATGACAAATCTGTGAATTTACCAGTTGGGAACATGACTTAGGCTCTTATCAGTATTTTTTTGTTTTCGATTGTTTGATGAGACCAGAAAATGGGGCAAGTTCCCCATTTCAGAGAGTCAATATAAATGTTTACTGCTAGCTAATAGTTTACTGCAAAAGGAGTGGGAGGAGAATAAAATAAATTAGTTACCTCTATTCTTCAATCCCAGGAAGAGCTGCCTAAAAATTCAGTGCAGTGACTTAGTGAATTATATTATGAATAATTCCTAGATATCCGCATGCACCTGTTAATATTTAAATATGTGCGGCTCATTTCTTGGATATTGTTAATATTTATATTGAACTTGCAAAGGAATCTGTTTTTTTGGCTGGTCATGAGGTCTGGATTAGGCAAATATTGCTCCATGGCATAAAACTTTTCAAAACCTAAAATATAATAATCCAAAACCACAATAGTTCCCCTTTAATCACCCTGTTCTAATTGATAACAAAGATGCTGTCAGCGGTGGTCCCGTTCTCCTGGTAAGCATTACCCTGCACAGATTTAATTTATTGGTTTATTTGAACTAGATGTTCATGCTTTTCCCCAGACGGTAACTGAATTTTATGGTATCATATATAGAACTGCACGGACCTTTATAATATCAGTTTATCCACTGATCTCATGAAATCAGATCACTTGGAAAAATATGTTCAGAAAGTGGCCTGCGGGACATAGGCACCATACAGATGGTTCAGGTTTCCAGAATTATAACAAAAGCCACAATAGAAATATAGAAATCATAACTGAGCCATAGAATGGATTATTGAGCTAGGATTATTGTTGTGGGTGTGGCCTGTATGTATTCTTTAATGTCTGGACCAGTGATCAAGACAACCAACCTAAAGACATCAGGTCTGTTTAAAATGAAAGAAAAAATGGTATAAACAATGGGAGGTTTATACCTGATGAGGAAGACGTGAGCCTGTATCACTCCGGCCCCAACATTTCAGAGACAGGTTCTCTAATTGTGTAGGTGGTTATGATGATTGCAAAATGAGAAAACAATGTGGCCAATGCAGTGGGAAAAGCAAACCGAATTTTAGGATGCATCACTGGAAGGATCACCAGCAGGAGGAAGGATGTCCCAATTCCTTGATATATATCTTTAGTGAGACCTAATTTCGAATACAGTACTGTGTCCTGCTCTGGAGACCTCACTTACAAAAAGATAGAGATAAGGTAGATCAAGTTCAGAGATGGGCAACAAATTATGAAAGGTCTGAGGGATAAAACATATCTGGAGAGATTTCTGGGTTTTTTGGGGGGAAAAAAAATGAAAAGTCAGCAGCTATAAATCCTGTAGCTGCTGGCTTTTGGTTGAACATATTTTTATTGTCAGAGATTTCAGAAAAAATGCATCAAAACTTATATGGGTACAAAAAGATGATGTAGGGATGGGAGGGGAGTCATGGTAACTTAGAGAAAGAGAGAAAAAGACCAAGAGGAGAGACACGAAAGATCCAATAGTGATCAGGTCACCCCTACTGTAGCTGCTGACTTTAAATAACAGGACACTTACGTGTCCAAGGATCCATCACCTGGGTTGGTTCTTCACTAGCGTTTGGGTTCCTGGCATTGGAATCTTAACTGTGGGCAGTCAGCAGTGCTGCTTACGGCATCACAGCTGGCTGATCACTGTGCATGCGCGAGCTGCGCTGAGTTTTGGGAATGGCCTCACAGTCTTCTGGGACCTATGACGTGTCCCAGATGACTGCAGGGAGGAAGTGGAGAGGAGATTGCCTAGTTGATCCAAACAGGAGTGGTAGCAGGTACCTGTCAAAACAAGGTACCCACTCCCCTAGAAAAAAAATGACCTGCCAAATGCGGTGGGGGGGGGGGGGGGGGGATGGGGTCAGCTGGACCTAAAGTGATTGTAAAGGCTCGTTTTTTTTTTTTTTTTTTAAATAACAAACATGTCATACTTACCTCCTCTTTGCAGTTGGTTTTGCACAGAGCAGCTCCGATCCTCCTCTTTTCGGGTCCCTCTTAGGCTCTCCTGGCCCCTAGCTCCAATCGAGTGCCCCCTCAGTCAGTATCTTGCTATGGGGGTAGCTGAGCTGAGTCAGAGCTCCATGTATCCATTCAGACACGGAGCCCTGACCCGGACCTGCCCCCTCTCTCCCCTGATTGTGCTGCTGCTGGGTCTCAGCCAATCAGGAGGAGTGTCCTGGACAGCAAAGGGAATCATGAACATTGCTGGAGAGAGAAGGGGCTCAGGGAAAGTATTAGGGGAGGCTGCTACACACAAAAGGTTTTTTTATCCTAATGCATAGAATGCATTAACATTAAAAAAAAAACTTCTGCCTTTACAACTCCTTTAAAGTGATACTAAAGTCTTGTTTTTTTTAGTTTAAAAATAACAAACATGTTATACTTACCTGCTCTGCGTAATGGTTTTGCACAGAGCAGCCCCAAGCCTCCTCTTCTCGGGTCCCTTGCCGGTGCTCCCGGGGGCACTCGAGCCAAGCCACTGCTGTGTGTGTCTATTCAGACACAGAGCCGTGGTTTGGCCCCATCCCCTCTCTTTCCTCATTGGCTTAATGACTTTGATTAACAGCATCAGGAGCCATAGGCACCCCGCTGCTGTCTCAGCCAATGGGGAGGGAGAGTCCCAGACAGCTAAGACGCTCGTGTAACATCGCTGGATGGAGATGGGGCTCAGGTAAGTATTAGAGGGGCTGCTGCACACAGAAGGTTTTTTAGCTTATTGAATAAAATGCATTAAGATAAAAAACCTTCTGACTTTAGAATCACTTTAAAAGGGAACGTTCCCTTTTGGGCGATTGGGTGAGGCTCCGCTTTAATACATACAATCTTGAGGAAAGAAGGGTAAGGGAAGACATGATTGAAACCTTTAAATACATCAAGGGTGTGAATAGGTTACAGGAGTGTATTTTCCATATGAAACCAAGATCAAGAACACAGGGACATGACTCAAACTAGCAAGAGGAAATGAGGCTTGGTACAAACATTAAATCTATACAAAAAAAAAATAAAATTATATATATATATATATATATATATATATATATATATATATATATATATACACATACATACACACACACACACACACTAGATTACCAAAAGTATTAGGACGCCTGCCTTTACGCGCACATGAACTTTATTGGCATCCCAGTCTTAGTCCGTAGGGTTCAATATTGAGTTGGCTCACCTTTTGCAGCTATAACAGCTTCAACTGTTCTGGGAAGGCTGCCCACAAGGTTTAAGATTGTCTATGGGAACATTTGACTATTCTTCCAGAAGTGCATTTGTGAAGTCAGGCACTGATGTTGGATGAGAAGGCCTGGCTAACAGTCTCGGCCCAAATTCATCCCAAAGGTATTCTATCGGGTTGAGGTCAGGACTCTGTGCAGGTCAGTCAAGTTCCTCCACCCCAAACTCGCTCATACATGTCTTTATGGATTTTGCTTTGTGCACTGGTCCAAATCATTTGGTGGATGGGGGAATATGGTGTGGGGTTGTTTTTCAGGGGTTGGGCTTGGCCCCTTAGTTCCAGTGAAGGGAACTCTTAAGGTGTCAGTATACCAAGACATTTTGGACAATTTCATGCTCCCAACTTTGTGGGAACAGTTTGGGGATGGCCCCTTCCTGTTCCAACATGACTGTGAACCAGTGCACAAAGCAAGGTCCATAAAGGCATAGATGAGCGAGTTTGGGGTGGAGAACCTTGACTGGCGTGCACAGAGTCCTGACCTCAACCCGATAGAACACCTTTTGGATGAATTCAAGCGGAGACTGTGAGCCAGGCCTTCTCATTACAAATGCACTTCTGGAAGAATGGTCAAACATTCTCATAGACACAATCCTAAACCTTGTGGACAGCTTTCCCAGAAGAGTTGAAACTGTTATAGCTGCAAAGGGTGAGCCAAATTAACACTGAACCCTAAAGACTAAGACCGGGATGCCATTAAAATTCATGTGCATGTAAAGGCAGGTGTCACAATACTTTTGGTAATATAGTATACAGTTGTGCTCATAAGTTTACATACCCTGGAAGAATTTATGATTTCTTGGCCATTTTTCAGAGAATATGAATGATCACACAAAAACATTTCTTTCACTCATGGTTAGTGTTTGGCTGAAGCCATTTATTATCAATCAACTGTGTTTACTCTTTTTAAATCATAATGACAACAGAAACTACCCAAATGACCCTGATCAAAAGTTTACATACCCTGGTGAGTTTGGCCTGATAACACGCACACATGTTGACACAAAGGGGTTTGAATGGCTATTAAAGGTAACCATTCTCACCTGTGATCTGTTTGCTTGTAATTAGTGTGTGTATATAAAAGGTCAATGAGTTACTGGACTCTTGACAGACCATTGCATCTTTCATCCAGTGCTGCACTGATGTTTCTGGATTCTGAGTCATGGGGAAAGCAAAAGAATTGTCAAAGGATCTGCGGGAAAAGGTAGTTGAACTGTATAAAACAGGAAAGGGATATACAAAGATATCCAAGGAATTGAGAATGCCAATTAGCAGTGTTCAAACTCTAATTAAGAAGTGGAAAATGAGGGGTTCTGTTGAAACCAAACCACAGTCTGGTAGACCAACTAAAATTTCAGCCACAAATGCCAGGAAAATTGCTTGGGATGCAAAGAAAAACCCACAAATATCTTCAGGACTCCCTGAAAACATGCAGTGTGGCTGTTTCAAGAGGCTTGGAACGCACGCCACTGTCGGACTCATCAGCGTTACATACCACCTACTGACCCTGTGAATACCCAGTGCCGGGATTCGGGCACTTAAACATGTGAGTGTATATCTTTTTGCTTTTATGGAATTTTTATTGAATAAAATTACTACACTATGAGAATTTTTATGATCTCCTATGGAGTCATTCTAATCACTATAGAACGGGTCTGCACTTCCAGCGGAAAAGGACCAACTCCTAGGAAACCTAAGGCTTTCCAAATGCATGTTGTGACCTTCCTGTAAAAAGGGGTCATAATTTTCTGGTGAGTCGCCACCTTCGCCATAGGATGAGCACTGGTGGATTAGGTCACTTTACAAGAAACAAGAAGAAGTCACATGGTGCTGGGATACACTTATGAACTATTGAGCACCTTAATGTATATATCATTACATATGATATATTATTGCATTAATATTAGTTGCAATATGAACTTTTATTATTTGAGGTTATATTATTATTTACATGGGATATGCCAATTTGAGTATATTGCAGGTTTAGTACTCTGTCAAGCATCTATCTCTATGGATTAAGTCAGCGCCAATCCCTTTCTCTTTATATTGCATTTGCGGTGATACACACCTTTAAAGGGGAAACAACTTAGTATTAGTCATTCACTTTATGGTATTCTAATAGGGCGCCATTTCCCATTGTCAAATTTTATTAGTTACATTTGGAGAGGAGTCAATAAGGCCTGTGAAACACGGAGGTGGATCGCTGATGTTTTGGGGATGTGTGCGCTACAAAGGCACAGGACATTTGGTCGAACTTGATGGCAAGATGAATGCACTATGTTATCAAAAAATACTGGAGGAACATTTGCATTCATCAGCCAGGAAGCTGCGCATGGGACGTACTTGGACATTCCAACATGACAATGATCCAAAACACAAGGCCAAGTCGACCTGTCATTGGCTACAGCAGAATAAAGTGAATGTTTTGGAGTGGCCATCTCAGCCTCCTGACCTCAATATCATTGAGCCACTCTGGGGAGATCTCAAACGTGCAGTTCATGCAAGACAGCCAAAGAATGTCCAAGATCTGGAGGCTTTTTGCCAAGAGGAATGGGCAGGAATGTGCCTACAGAGATTATTCCTTCACTTCCTGTCTAGGAGACACAACAGGGTAAAGAAATATCTCTAAAGTGAAGAAAATGCCCCTCTTAATTGTGATTGGAACATTGAAAAATTTCCACTCACCTCTTGCTCTCATGACAATACTCTTCCTCTTATTTCTGTGTCAGCGACAATGGTCACCAGAACAAATAGAGGGGGCAATACAGATAATACAGAAAGCAATAAAAACTCATAAAACTTGGCAGAGGACCAAAGTCTTGTCCACACTGTCCAAAAATAAATAAATAAATAAATAAAAAAAAAAGGTTTGCCACTTCTGCTGGGCACACAAATTAATAAAACTGGGAATGTTTCTTGCAGATGCTCAGCAAAGTAGGAAAATGCCCAATATCTCAATAAAGCCATCCATACATACAGTTGTGTTCAAAATTATTCAACCCCCAATGCTGTAAATGGTTTTAGGGAATTTAGTGTACATTTGTAATTGTATTGTGAATGAAATCCTACAAGGACTTCTTACTTATTAAAACTTGTGTTGACATACATACCTACCGAAATAACTCTATAACCCGTAAAAGGATGAAACGACTCGTAGACGTTCTTTGTAAGGGTCAAAATAATTAAACACACGGGTCGTCTTCACCGTTTGGAAAAAAAAAATAAATAAATAAATAAATAAAAACCTGTCACACCTGTTCTGAAACCAGGAGACGGTTCAAAATACTCAAAAATAACGAAAGACATAATAGACATAACGGGGGAGATAAACAAGACCACTGGTAACAGCGACTGTGTCTTTATTCTCCTTCTCATAACAGTACTCTCGT
>BLSH010418433.1:775755-791907 GCA_018402905.1 Glandirana rugosa | reverse complement strand
GACGTTGGACCTTTCAACAGGACAATGATCCCAAGCATACCTCCAAGTCCACTAGAGCATGGTTGCAGATTAAAGGCTGGAACATTTTGAAGTGGCCATCGCAGTCACCAGACTTAAATCCGATTGAGAACCTCTGGTGGGACTTAAAGAAAGCAGTTGCAGTGCGCAAGCCTAAGAATGTGACTGAACTGGAGGCTTTTGCCCATGATGAATGGGCGAAGATACCCGTAGATCGCTGCAAGACACTTGTGTCAAGCTATGCTTCACGTTTAAAAGCTGTTATAACTGTAAAAGGATGTTGTACTAAGTACTAAGATTGAATGTCACTTGGGGGTTGAATAAAACTGATAATGATGTGAGCTCAGAAAAGACATTTGTGGTTATTTCATTATAAATGTTATGTTATATTTGTCTGACCTACACGTGTCTCATTGATTTAATTGTAAGCAGGATGACTGAATGATCATAATCAATGTCAAACCGACCAAAACAATCAATTTCAGTGGGGGTTGAATAATTTTGAACACAACTGTAGTTGATAATATGCTTACAATCAATGTTAACAAGAAATGACCTCCCAGCACGAATTTAAAATATAATTCTGTTTATTTAATTTAGGCTCCTTTCACACGGGCAGTTTTACAGGTGGATGTGAAGACGCTTAATGTTAGTCTACAAGCAGGCAGATGTAATTGGATGTGCATTTGTTTTTATCTGATTACCTTTAAATCTGTCTATGTCTAAAAAAAAAAAAAAAAAAAGCATGACAAACTGGAGGTAAAGGATGTACATCCATTTATATCTGCCTGCCCACAGACCTAACATATGTCTGGTTTCAGGCTGGAAGAAAATTCTGAACATACACGGATGTCATAAAAGTGACATCCATTCTGTTCTGCTCGCAAGCAATCTGTTCGCGGATCCCCTGCTGACCGTAACAGACACCGCCTGTGCGAAAGGGCCCATAAAATATATAACCTAGGGGCATATTTTTAAAGCAGTGAATCTGACATTCACTGCAGGTGAATCGTCCGGGTGCATGTGTATTAATGAAACTGATTGATTCACAGTCAATAAATGTTTTGATGAAAGTCACATTTACTGCTTTATAAAAAAAAAAAAAAAAGTCTGCACACTACTATGCAATGCATTAAGATAGCTACAAATGTATCTAAGTCAATACATAAAATAGAATTTTATTCTGTTCTTTAGATTGAAAAGTCTCTTACACAACCATAATAGCCCAAAGAATGTTGTAGAAATAATTAAAACGTCCCTTTCCCGTTGTCACCTATCTGGTGGTGGAGTCTGACTTATGCAGGGGTAACCTCTCTTGCGACCCTGATTCGTGAACCCCTGATAGAGCAGACAGGAGGTTCGGGACTGAGGACAGCACGAGGGTTGGACTGGTCACCGGTGACAACTGAAGTAGCTCTTCCAGTCTCGTGCTAGTTGGTAGAATAGTAGTACAGGCTAGGTCGGCAACTGGCTGGCGGTGCAGTACAAAGGAGCAGGCAAGAGAGTAGTCGAGCACAGGCAGAGTTCGTTAACGGGCTGGCAGCAAAGGTACAAAGGGAGCAGGCAGAAGAGTGGTCGTGGAAGCCGAGGTCAGTACAGGCAGAGATCAGAGCAGGGTCACAAGAACAGATAATCAGGTAATCAGGTTGCTCAGGAACACACCCACAAACGCTGCAGAATGGACAGCACTGGTTGCAGGGTGCTGCCTGCTTAAATAGGCCGTTTGGGTGCCAATTCCGGCGCACAGGCGTGCACACATGCTATGTATGCCCGCACACAGGCTTCTCGACCCAAATTCCAGGGGCAACGGTTGTTTCCTGACACCCAGTCGAAGCCTATTGTGGGGAAATGCGTCGGCTAGAGCTGATTGTTTGTGACGTCCTTCCATTCTGAGCTGGCTGGTGAAGTCCGCCGTTCGGTTTGATCTTTCCGCTGTTAATCAATTGGCTTGATGTAAGTGTAGACTGTTTTTAAGAAATACCATTTTTTAAAACGTATTACACTACGGGGCTTCCCTTCTTTCTCCACATACATTTCAAGCATTTCTGCTGGATGTCAGTTCATCTGTCACCACGGAAGCTTTTTTGGATTGTTGGTGGATCAGACCTGTTACCATAGCCCAGCAGTCAGAGCCTATGTGGATTTGTAATCAAGTGAATGTGATCTTTTATCGGAGATCCACAGATTCTGGTAAGAGGCATGTGTTTATGGTGATGGGATTCATTTGATCACATTTTGTTATGTGTTTTTGGTGGATACAGATGCATCATTTGTTGGACTATTGAACTCAGATTAATCCCTCTTAAGAGGGTTTTCCAATGGACTTTTTTTTTAAAAATTACTCACTGGGTGGTTTAACATATATTTATTTTTTTATGAAATTTTCAGAATGTATATATTATTTACATGGATATTTTTACTGATTAGCACACCTAACTTCTTTAATTATTCTATTTAAAGTCAGGGGTTCGGACTATTTTGGCTGCGGCTTTTGTAAACGTTTCAATTGGCAATTAAATAATTGTGTTTTTTTGCACTACAGGGTGGGAGGATAAGCACAGAATTTACTTATTTTTACAGATGTTGTAGAAGTAGTCTATTTTTAATTTAAATAAGTACTACTACAACAAACAATGGGCATATTTACTGAAACTTTACTTTACATACTAATTTGCTTTAAAAAAAATGTTCACCACTGTATAGTAAGTGTGTTGTTTTATGCAGTTTTATGATTAAATAAACAGAATGACATTTTAAATTAGTAAGTATTGGGGTTATATCTCTATTAATTTACTTCTGCTATTTGGGGATTGCCTTCGAGCCTCTGACAGCTGCAACATTGTATGCAATTGGGCTACATGCAATTATGAAACTCTAAGCTGCAAAAAATATACATTCTGTCTTGTTATGATCCCGATCAAGCCTGGAATTGTGGAGAGAATTCAGAGATCTATGGCAGAAAATTCCACGAGGCCTGGAAGGTTGCCTTTTGTTGTAATGTAATCTAACTTAATCAAACCTATAATTTGAGCACAAAACAATGAGGTGATCCTGCACTAAAGTGTATGTAAACCCTATTTTTTTTTATTTTGCATCATGCATTGTATACATGTTATTAATTGAATTGTAAAACTGTTTCAAAGTTTCTTTTCTGGATATCCAGACAATAAAGCACTTCCTGTAGCAGGTTGACAATGCTAAGCTGCTTCTTTAAAATGATTTGTCAGCCTGGTCTAATATAATGAATAGGTAGCCCCAAAAGCCAACTGAAGGAGTGCACAATGTGACCAATAATTAGTTAGTGTGCCACTCAGGCTCGATCGTAGTGTGGATAATGCTGCTTCTGCTGGAGGAGTGCCAGGAAAGGATGGAAGTTATCCCAGCTCCTGTGATCACTGAGGGGAGGAAAGGTAAAGTCCCTGGTGCTGCACATCCCCAGAATCCTGTGGTATGAGAGAGACAACCTCAGCCTGGGCTCCCGCTAGGCCACGACTCCAACCGATCCCCATGAATAAGCTCCAGGGGGTGGAGATAAACACATTGGGGACGTGGTTCGGTAGGAGCCCAGGCTGAGGTTGTCTTTCTCATACCTATCACAGGTTTCTGTGGAAGTGCGGCACCAGGGACTTTTCCTTTCCTCCCCTGAGTTAAGGAGTGCACAAGGCAGGCTGACAAAATACTGCTAAGTTAGAGGTAGCATCTTTACCACTATTGATCATTGATGTCTTTACCCACCACAGTCTGTACCGAAAAAAGATGATTTGGAAACATTGCTTTGTTCAAGCGCAATTAGTTAAAAAAAAAAAAAAAAAAAATCTTCAGAACATAAAGATCTTGATGAACCTCTAAGATTCTTCGACAGGACAAGAACTTCCATGTAACGTTAGATAAGCCCTCTACTTTGTGCCAGTTGGACTGGATACATGTGGTACACTATTTACATGTCATCAAAAACCTCAAGTTAAGTCTATGTTGCACAGATTTGTGATCCCTGATACATGAGACCTGTTATATCAGGCATAAAAGCATTGCTTGGCATGAGCGCTCCTCTTCCAAACTACAAGTTCTCCCAGAGGCAAAATTATTCATACACAATAAAAAAAACTTTTGAAACAGAGACAATGAATAAAATTGCATTTTCCATAAAAATGCAACTCAATGCCAAAATTAAAAGCCAACTCCATTTAAATCAGCAGCTCTGGATAAAACCGATTAAACTTAAACTTGCATAGCCATCTTGCCAAGGAGCACAAAACAGCTTAGAGCAAGTGTTACAACTTCATGATTATTCTAAATCAGGGCTTAAACTTGATCTGCCCAGACCCAAACCTTTGTAGCAAATCAGCTCTCCGTATTCATTAGAAGAATAATTCCTTTTAAGTTATCATAGATTACAACACATTTTATGAAAATCTCATGAAAATACACTGCTTACTTTGGTACTAAAGCAATGATATTAGGAGAATATAAATTAATAACATCATTATTGCAATAAGCTGAATAATATGGGTTAAATGAGTTCAAAGTGTATATATGGTTTGGTGTATATTGTAACAAAACTACAATGACAGTGTTATGCTACGCAATACAATAGGACTCCTCAGTTAGCCTGCACTCATCGGGTGCTGGCAGCAGAGGTAGACACTGAAAAGCATCTGTAAAATTACAACAATCTTCAGACACAGGCTTCTTATACCTGCAATAGTTTCATTATGTTCCCAAAATTAGGTGTTTTAAATAGTATTGTACATGTCACCACTGAATAATAGGTCCTCCCCATCAAAATATTCTATGGAGCCATGTGATTTATAGTTATAGACATCAAATATGGTTGCTGCTTCTACCATCTTCAAGCTGTCCACAATCTGAGCCTGTAAAACTGCAGGCCAACATGTTTTCTGATACAAGCATAGACTAATGCACACACAATGTAGCAAAGCACAGAATCATTTCATAAGACGCTGCATTCCACAAAAAAAGATGTGTGAAATGTCTGCTCTGGTTCTTATAACACCCCAAGGTTAAAAATGTATGCAAATTCTGACTTGAGACATGTCACGGCCTAGCCTGTTCCCTCCTCTCTACTGGTCCATCAATATGGTAGATGTCCCTATAGATCAGATGGAGTGGAAAGAGGTATGCCTGCCACTGATTTTCTAGGTTCCAGCTGGTACCAAAATGAAAAGCCCAAGTAGGACTTCTGGAACACTTGAGGGGAGACTTGAAGGTATGTGCAGGCATCATTAGGTGTCCATGTTTCATCCACAGTACCCGCTTACACAGCACAAAATGATAACTGGTGCACTTCAAGGTGGGCTTGTAAAGTTAGCAGTTCTGCAGTGTCTCTTGGATAGCAATGGATTTACTGATTAAATGGAGAGCTTGTTCTTTTCGTATTTTTTAAAAATACCACATAATTTTAAGCAACTTCGATAGAACTGAAGCTCAGCTTGAAAACTGATCCATAATTGCTAGATGCGGTTTTACCTTTTTATGAAACCTAACACAAGTGTGTTTTATGCCAATAAATAACTGCTACACTCACAAATCTATTATAGGTTATACAAAAAAATACCACAAGAAAAAGACTGGGAAGTTTGAAGGGAAACGAAATATAATCAGAAAGCAGGCATATTAAGGACCATTAAATCCTAACTGAATATAAAGCATCCTGTTCAACTAATGGATAACTTATTTGTCCACCAGTATGAAAGATATACCCATTAAATGGGACACTTAGACTTTTTAATTTAATTTTTCAATATGTAACTCACATTACAGTGTTGTGCTTCGAAGATTGTATGTAAGACAACAGATATCAGCAGTTAACAGTTGCTGCCATGGCCATTAAGTTTCATGGGCAACATGCCATCATGCACAACATTCAATCTTGGCTACAGTCTGCCGAGAAAGGACTGAACAATTTATTTACAAAAATAACATTTTATAAACCAGTAACCTGAAGGAAAATAATCTCTCTCAGCTGTTCTTTCCTTCCTTCTGTTTACTTTGGAACGGCTGCTTAACAGAGACATTGACGATTGCGAACCCTTACGCCAATGTACTAGGAAACTTCAGGATGCAGGCTGCCTATAGTAAGCTCTAATCACATGGTTAGACTCGGTACAAACGGAATGAATTTGGACACCATAGTATGAGGTCAGGCATGAAGGCCTGACTGCAATTCTTATTTGTTTTTGTAATCATCAAAGCCAAATTGCACAGGGAAAGGTGCAATCAACTTATCCCATAAATATACTGATCAGATCCTTGAACGAACCTCCTTCAATTATTCTGTGCATGTCAGCTGATCTTCCCATTACACTGAAGAATGGAAGATTCTATGAACATTTCCAATCTGCCTAGTGACTAGAGACCTTGGTATCCTGCCCCATCTTTTGCATACTAAACAAAATGTTACACATTCTGCCCATCTTTTCCAATCTTGTCACCAAATCTTACCCACAGTACTAGACACAGACATGCAATCTGTGTTAAGTGTAGCTACAGATGCACTGCCTGCAGCAACAATTTACAACTGCTAAAATTACCAACCTCTCACTTCAACTACAAAATCAAGCACGCATATTGATTCTGCTGGAAGTACAAAAATCTCATTGGATTATCCCTGAATGCAGCTGCACAGTGAAAAATGACAGCAGGTCTTCCAGTGTTGCGGTGATGAGATTTTTGTACTACCAGCAGAAACACTCTGGTGACTTGGGAAAGGAGTAGAACACTGCAGATGTCCCAGGAAGTCTCACAGGGAAAAGGGGTAGAGCACTGCAGATGTCCCAGGAAGTCTCACGGGGAAAAGGGGTAGAACATGGCAGATGTCCCAGGAAGTCACATGCTCTGACACTCTAGGAAGCATTGGTTTGTCTGAATAGCAGGCGTGATATCTTTGCTTAGAACGCTCACATTGCTGTACAATACAGCATGTCCGTAAATACATTAAGTATTGATTGTGATTCTGCATTTCATAGTAATGGTGGGATGTGACAGGGTCATTTTAACACAGAAAATGCACTCAATTAGCCTGATTATACAAAATAGCTTAATCTAATTAGGTGTAATGATCAACTATTTTTTTTTCATTGGTCTATGTTCTTAAATAATCCCCAAAAGTAAACAAAAAAAAGAGAATTCAGTAGAAAGTATCTAATGCTGTGGTATACTGTAACGTGAACCTCATTATTACTTTGCCTGCCACACTCACTCACAGCTGTGAGATAATCCCCCGTCTAATCTCAGAAACCAGTCGACACCAAAATTTACACAGATGGGGATGCTGCAGCATGAAGGCAAAAAAGTGGTGCAGCTGTGTTAAATATATATGCCTGGTGAAGTTGGACTATGTCCCTAAATGGTCACAGTGTCTCTTTAAAAAGTCACTGTGCTCCAGTCAAGTAAGTTTGACTAGAATGTTATAATGCAGTTTGCTGCGGGCAGGAGAAAAAATGTCCTCAATCTCCTTTCTGCCACAATCAACAAGACTATAATATTGTGACTGAGGTAAGGTGAGAGGCAGCTGGAGGCTAATATGTTTCAGACATTAGTAAGCACAGAAACAAACTACAAAGGCAACAGGATTTACATGAGTGTGTCATCTCATTATAGGAAATAGGTGCCACTCTTGATAATATCGGAACAAAAATGAATCCATCATGCAAGTGTAGGTATTGTGTGATCTTCATGAAGGACAGATGTCCCCATGTCCCTAGTAGAAGATTTTCCCTTACCTATTATTTTAGGGACAGTTCTAAAATATTGTATTTACCCTACCGTATTTCACTCTGACAATAGTCCGGTACATATAGATGGGGTCAATCTCCACAATGGGGGCACAGACAGCAATACAAACTTGATGGAAGGTATAACCTTTTCCCACACTATCCGAGAAAATTGAATACTGTCCGTGATACTTTAATAGAAACATTTTTCATATAGAATCTGAGCGAAGGAAGAGACTAATGAATTCCATTCTATTATGTGAGTTTAGGTTAGAATGTCAATAAAAAGGTTATATCTCCTGTTACTGGGTTGCTACAAATGGAAAAAAGAAAAGAAAAAAAAGATATATGGAGATTCACTACTGAAGAAAGACCCACAAATCTAATTTCGAAACCTCACTTTCTAAAGTTAATTGACAAGCTATTTGACAAAGCTATTTGACAAACTTGGCATACCACTATTAATACCTGTGAGCAATAAAGACCATCTCTTACTAAGAACGTATATCAGTTTGGGTACCACTTGTTACCTGAAAGCTGCAGGTATTTTGCAGGCTGTTGGAACTGCTTTTTTTTTTTGCAGAACAGGTCTCAGCCGCAGGTATATACTGTGGTTACCCACATCAGCACCAGGAAATTAAAACAAGACGTGTTTAGGTCACTACTTCCAACACTCACAAGTGCTTGTTATCATTAGGGTCTCAAGTGGCAAGGGAAACTGGAAACAGTTCTATCATTTGAAAATACTAGGCCATGGATGCCTGGCAATAGTATTATAAAGCCAGAACCTGTAAGGCTATTTTACAGAAATAAAAACACAGTGAAAGTTTTTTTATGTAAAGGCTCAATCCTAAATTGCATTTAGGTGACAGGCTCCCTTACAAAGAACTCCAGTGCAGTGATGTTAAACAGATGCCATCTATTGGTGAATTAATAGGCACTCTTGCAGAAGGCTGTTACACTTGCCGCAGAAAGCTCATTGTATCACACATTTCCAACACTCACACAGCCTGGTCTGGAAACCTTTTTAATTCATCACAGGCAGTACAGGACTTAACTTTATTGGCTAGGATAAGGTCACAAGTGGAGGCTGGGTTCTTGTGGTATACACTATATCAAAAGGCCTTAATTACCTTTTTAAGTTTGGGCCAGAAACCTTGTTTTCTATCTAAACATGGTTCACAGGGAGTTCATGTCAGAGATGAATCAACAATAAAGACAAAGATACTAATTTGTTGATAGCGAAGTCATTATGGTTGACCCACAACACACAGGTAAAGCGCGATACATGTTGGAGTCTGATGGGAACAATGGTACAGTAACATTGCATTCCAACAAAATCATACAAGAGACTAGTGGCGTGAGAGCAGAAGTCAAGCTACAAATCGTCTATTTAATCATTGTGGCTCCAGCAGCCAGTTAACCAGTTAAAAGAAACCTGTACTGATTAAAGTGGGTCTCAACTCAAAAGTGAAGATGTGCTATCTTATAGGGGGAACATCTATGAATGTTAAAGCCAATGTCTTGGAATACACAAACCCCCTCAACCATCTTTCCTTCCACATCCTTTCTAACTATAATCTACCAGTATTCTTTTCTAAAGTAAATCTGCCGTCTGTGTCCCTCACTGGCACCACTCTGTGTTAATAAAAACTGCCACTGTGCAGTCTTCTGAGGTCTGAAATAACTCTGCTAGACATCCAATAGTAAACGTTTTTGTATCCCAGGCAGCTATATGGACACCCAAAGAAGGAACCTCCTACTCCGGTGTGTCATGAGACAACGGATTTACAGTAGGTAAGTATTTTGGACTTTTAGTTTAGGCAACTAACTCAGCAATTGTTTGGGGAGGGAGTGGGGAAATCTTGATGCCGGGAAAGGAGCTTTAATTGTGCCTAAGTATTACTTTGAGTATATACAACTAGGCTACAGAACAGGCATAGTCAGGAGAAGTTCAAAGACAAAGGGTTGATTCTTCAATTTGGGAAGAAATGAGAATCACAAATTTTTTCGCTTAGAATAAAGATCGTGATTCTCTCACGATTCTCAGCGTAACATATTTCACATTATACAAACACAAATTGGGCTTACTTTACTGTTTAGTTTTTTTTTACATTCTTTGAAGTGTATTTTTTCCCAAAAAATGCATCTGAAAGGCTGCTGTGCAAATACAGCATGACATAAAATATTGCAACGACCGCCATTTTATTCTCTAGAGTCTCTGATAAAAAATATATATAATGTTTGAGAGTTCTAAGTTATTTTCTAGCAAAAAATACTGATTTTAACTTGTAAGCAACAAGTGTCAGACAAAGGCTTAGTCTTTAAGTGGTTAACCTGACCTCATTTGCAGACTGAAGCTCATCCCTTTGATCTGGTAAATGAACAGAAATATGCAATGTTTCTTTTTATCTCTTTTTCAGTGCTGAGCAATGTTGTTGATAAACATTTCCGGCTGCTTTTTTTTTTTTACAGCTGTGAGCAGGGAACTGCTCTGCACTTGTTACATGACTCATGAAAATGCTTGATTAAGATCGCGTGGGGGGGTTGAATCAAAATCGCAATTTTTTAAACAATTGTGCAACTCTAGTGGCAGCCTTTGGAAGGGTTTGCACATTCCTGTAAACTTAGCACTGTGAACAATACTGCATGTGGGGAAATCACAGGAATAGCTTCATCAGTGTGCTGCTGCTCCTTGTTCTGTCAGCAGTTTGGACGAGGAGAGAAGCATTACTGTGATATCAAGGGGAGCAAGTTGTTGAATTAGAGCTACAGTATGCTCCATGCGCACAAGGGCCATGTTGATCCTGCCACAATTTGTCAGTGATAGGACAGAAAACAGACAACTTACCTTTCTTATGGAGTTGATCCCTCGCTTGCCACACCAAGATGCCACTCCTCACTAACGAGTGAAATTCGGTAATGCTTGGGGCCAGTGAGATAGTGATTCCATTAGAGGCAGGGATTCCCTTGCCTGGGTATTGGGGATGTATCCATCTGATATCACCCTAAGAGCAAACAAGTAGATTTCTACAGAGCAAATCATTTAGAAGACCCTTTAGTTGAACCATTCATTTCAGCAACAGTCTTCAAGCAACGCACCCAAGGAGAAAAAACAACACACCAGACTAACAATCCTTTTGCTTTTGTATTTGAGTATACAGATGTAGCACCCATGTGCTAAACAGGGCTGCTAGTATATTTAGCTGTGCTAGGTAGTAGCTAGCCTGGCTAATTTGTAGTCTATTGATCAAATGGGTTTCTCGTAAGCCTAGTGTGATGAATTACAGCGGATTCAGGTTATGAGTGTATATACTTCTCTCAGACAATCAGCAGGAATTTCTTTGGTCGCCAAGGATGCTGGGAGAGGTTATTTATTTGGAAAAGGTCAGATGATCAGGGTTCTTTCCACCTGAGCTGTGGCCTGGTTGGGCGTGTGTGGAGCAGCAGCCGAGGTGTAAGCTTGAAGCCTGGGGCCATGCCACGTGGGTCATGGGCTCTGTTGGCGGGAGCCTCGTCGGAGGCATTGGAGAGGAAGTTGCCAGAGGGTCAACCACTTTTGTTACCGGAGGCATGTGTAGAAGATGGAGTTTTGAAGGAGTACCAGAGGAGACTCTAGATCAGCCGGGGACTGTGAAGTGGTTGGGAAAGCTTCAAGAGAGAATTCATCCAAGGATTCCAGCGGGTAGCTGTGAGTTAAGCTTGAGGAATCCAGCAGGTAGCTGTGAGTTAAGCTTGAGGAATCCGGCGGGAAGCTGTCAGCTGAGCTGGTTGTTATAGGAGACAGCAGTTGCTATGAAATACAAATTGCTGAATTCAGCTTAAAGGCCCTTTTTCTGTATAGCTGTCTGCCTATTCCTATTTTTGTCTAAGGAGTCTGACAATTTGCTATTGCATTTGCTTAAGGGTGTCCTGCGCCCTACCCCTCTCTCCCGCATTTTCCTGTTAAGAGAAACAGAACTCTCTTTCAAATCTCTCTGTTCATTTTTAAAAGTGACTGACACCCATCTTTCCACCTTGAAATATATTTTATGCAGGTTATTTATCTGTAAAAGTCTCTCTTCCATTAACATTTAATAGACTTGAGACTGCTGCTGGATGCCAGCATCTTGGATGCAATGGCAGCAGCCCCGAGTAACATTGGATAGAAGTTAACCAGCACAGATAGTAATTAGACACTCTCAGAAATGAAGAGGGCCATGACATGAAAGGGAGGGGTAATTTTGCTTTGCTAACTAGCTGACTCTTCCTAAAGTTGTCAGATTTGCTATCAAGTTCAAAGGAGCATTGCAAGTGAATATAAAATAAGTCATGGGAAAAAAAATGGAAGTAAGCATTTAAAGTACGTAATTTTTCTGTGCTTTTGTCTACAATTATTAAAGTTGAGGACAAAGTCTATTTTAAGGGTGTGCTGGATGGGCCTGCGCACACCTTAATCACCCCGTGTGCCATGGGCGTGGCTTCAGGGGTCACAGTGGTGCCCATTCTCCCGGGGGCCCGTGCAGTGTCCCTGCCACTAGGTTTTACTGAACCTGGACAGAAGTAGGGGCAACATTTACTGGAATCAATTCCCTTTCTTGCAGCCGTTGAAAGCCTACTTCTCCCCCACGCCCTCCTGCCAGCATTCAGCTGCTGCAGGAGAGGTAGGGGATCTGTTGCAGTAAATGCCACCCCCACTTCTGTCCAGGTTCCCTTCCTTTTGCTGCCTGGGCACCCCTGTGTGAGTACTGATCACTTACTGTGCTCATTTGTAAGTGAAGCATATTAAACTGTGTTTACTATGCTTCAGTTTGTGAATAAATAGGAAGCTCTGTACAGAGCAATTCCTATTCATTCATTCTGTGCAGCTAAGGCCACAAGATAGAGATTAAGGACTATGTCTTCAATCTCCTTTCTCTGTTTAGACTCCTGAATTTTCACCAAAGCCCCGCCCCCCCAACAGGGCTGCTAAAAAAAAATTTGAAAATTGTAAAAAAAATAAAATAGAAAACTACTGACACCATGCAAATCCCTACGGACTCTACTGACTCTGTCTACTGCTCCACTTCTCTTTGATTGTGCTGGCAGGGAGATCAATGTGCCAGCGCCATATATGTATATATATATATATATATATACACATATATATATATATATTCACACACACGTGTGCATGGGAGCATTGGGGTGCACACCCCTATGACTAATATTATGCATTTTAACCAAAGGTCCACTATAACTGGTCAATATTTTCCAAAAACTTTTACCAACAACACATTTCTGAAGCTATTTGTTGTGGTTGCTTGGACTCCATACACTGCTGACTGCTCCTAGGTCATCAGTAGTGTATACAATCCTTCTGTATGCTGTTCCCTTGAGCCTTTATTTTTAGTCATATTTTAAGGTTTGTAAACTGCATAAAAATCCATAAGCAAAGCCTGAACGTGTGAACGGGATTTGATCAATGCCTGCACCATTTGTAAACTCAGCATGAATACAGCATTTTTTGGAGCTAGTTTATCAGTAGCCACTCAGAGAGAAGCTATAAACTAACAGTAGGGAACTGACCAGGATTAATAGTGGTACTCAACCCTGGGATTATATGGTGTCTTGTTTCATAGGTTTTAGGCCATCTGTTCCTCCCTCCTACATTCTACTTTTTGCTCAACTATAAACGCACCTCCACCTCAGGGACCATAGAAAGGAATTAGAATTCTTCTGCTTCTCATTATCACAAGATTCAGTAACTCACTTCATTGTCAGGATAATCCCCCTTTACTCTTTTTTTGTTTTTCACTTGCATAGAATGCCAAAATGACAAATACAATCCCAGATGTGTGTGAGCTGATGAGGTCTCCAACTCTCCTGGATCATTTGGTCTGCAGGACTTGGGTCAAGGTGTCAATGCAGACAGAGCCCCCCATACCTGCACCCAGTACACACAATCTTTTGTTAGTAATTTGTTTCGCTGTCCGCATACTACACTTCCACCTTAATCCCTCTTGGCTATTTACATTACTTAGCTTGTCCTCTGGCTTTACCGACAGAGAATTCATTTCCTATTGTTTGAGTGCTGCAGAGTTTTGATTTCTTTGTAAAAGTTAAAAAGCCCTTTGGGGTATTTAAAACGGCTGGTTTCTGTTGCTTATTATTGCAGGTAGTCAATTTTAATTTAATGTTTTATTTCCTTCTAGAATGCACACACCTTCTGTCACTGTAGAGGAAAAAAGGGACAATAGGAGTAAAAAATTAGCAGCCTGCACTGGAGATATTGAAGTGTAACTCCATGTGGCAGGCAAAACCAGTGGACCACTAATGCTATCCAGATACCAGTGCAACTATTAAAAAGAACAAGGCTATTCAATGTCCATACACTGGGGAGACTTCCCCTCACTTTCTGCTTCAAAGGCAGTAAAAGGAAATTTCTCAAAATTCCCTCTTAGATAGTTGTGATTCAAACAGGTGCCAAAAACGTAAATATTTTTAATTGGGATTTTATGTGATAGACCAACACAAAGTGGCAAATAATTGTGAAGTGGAAGGAAAATGATAAACTGTTTTCAATTTTTTTTTACAAATAAATATCTGAAAAGTGTGGCTTGCATTTGTATTCAGCCCCTTTTACTCCGATACCCCTAACTAAAATCTAGTGGAACCAATTGGTTGGAAGTCACCTAATTAGTAAATACAGTCCATCTGTGTGTAATTTAATCTCAGTATAAATACAGCTGTTCTATGAAGTCCTCAGAGGTTTGTTAGAGAACCTTAGTGAACAAACATATCATGAAGGTCAAGGAACACACCAGCCAGGTCAGGGATAAAGTTGTATAGAAGTTTAAAGCAGAATTAGGTTATAAAAAAAAATCCAAAGCTTTGGACATCTCACGGAGCACTGTTCAATTCATCATTTGAAAATGGATAGAGTATGGCACAACTGCAAACCTACCAAGACATGGCTGTCCACCTAAACTGACAGGCCAGGGAAGGAGAGCCTTAATCAGAGAAGCAGCCAAGAAGCCCATGGTAACTCTGGAGGAGCTGCAGAGATCCTCAGCTCAGGTGGGAGAATCTGACCACAGGACAACTATTAGTCATGCACTCCACAAATGTGGCCTTTATGGAAGAGTGGCAAGAAGAAAGCCATTGTTGAAAGAAAGGCAAGAAAGCCATTTTTGAAAGCTTGCGAGAAGCCATGTGGGGGACACAGCAAACATGAAAGAAGTTGCTCTGGTCAGATGAGACCAAAATTAAACTTTTTGGCCTAAAAGCAAAATGCTATGTCTGGCGAAAAACTAACAGTGCACATCACCCTGAACACACCATCCCCACCGTGAAACATGGTAGTGGCAGCATCATGTTATGGGGATGGTTTTCTTCAGCAGGGGCAGGGAAGCTGATCAGAGTTAATGGGAAGATGCCAAAAGCCAAAAACAGGGCAATCTCAGAAGAAAACCTGTTAGAGTCTGCAAAAGATTTGAGACTGGAGCAAAGGTTCACCTTCCAGCAGGACAATGACCCTAAACATACAGCCAGAGCTACAATGGAATGGTTTAGGTCAAAGCATATTCATGTGTTAGAATGACCCAGTCAAAATGCAGACCTAGATCCAATTGAGAATCTATGACAAGAATTGAAAATTGCTGTTCAAAGCCGCTCTTCATCCAATATGACAGAGCTTGAGCTATTTTGCAAAGAAGAATGGGCAAAAATGTCACTCTCTAGATGTGCAAAGCTGGTAGAGACATCCCCCAAAAGACTTGTAGCTGTAATTGCAGCCAAAGGTGATTCTACAAAGTATTGACTCAGGGGGGCTGAATACAAATGCACGCCACACTTTCCACATATTTATTTGTAAAACATTTAGAATACCATTTATCATTTTCCTTCCACTTCACAATTATGGCCACTTTGTGTTGGTCTATCACATAAAATCCCAATAAAATACATTTACGTCTTTGGTTGCAACATGTCAAAATGTGGAAAATTTCAAGGGGTGAATACTTTTTCAAGGCACTGTATATGCCACTTTAAAAGGCCTTCCAAAGCAATGCTAATATATATATATATATATATATATATAATCGTAACGAAACCTTCCGGAAAATTTCACCGTATATGTCACGGAACTTTTTCATAAGTGGGGAACTTTAAAAGGTGTAAAACTGTACAACGTTGGTTTCTGCATTTACATAAAATAACCCTAAAATACACTATCTGGTTGTGTTTCACCGGTATTAACACTTCACCTTCCTTTTACTATTTACCATAAGATTTACAAAATGTTTATTTATACACCTTTCACACCGCACGTAAACATAAGTCGGGGGGACTCAGTTATGAAACATCTTAGTGGAAACCGACGTTAATGTCGATGTTCAGAAAACCCCCTACAGAGATGGTCGAAACGTGTAGATCTCTCACT
>BLSH010418433.1:740548-762033 GCA_018402905.1 Glandirana rugosa | reverse complement strand
GTTTTAATGGTTTATGTCGTTCAGCATTATATATGAATGGATTTGGGAAAAAAATATTACTTAATCGTTCATGAAGTGTACAGATTTGTCTTCTTTGTGAGGTCTATAGCATTAAGCCTCACATTAGTGCAGTGGTTCTCAACTCAACTCAACTGTCCTCGGGACCCACTAACAGGCCAGGTTTGCAGGATAACTGAAATACATCACAGGTGATATCATTTGCTGCTCAGTGATTGCAGTATTCTAGTCTGCATTTCCCCAAGGTAATACTTAAAATCTGGCTTGTTGGTGGGTCCCGAGGACCGGAGTTGAGAACCACTGCATTAGTGCAATGCCAGACATTGCATGTGATTCGTACCGCATTGCTGTGTGCATCACATGTGATGTCTGTGCGATGCAAATTCAGCCATACAGTTTGTATGGCTAAAATCGCATCGCGTTCGCTCCAAAATGGTGCAGGACCCTTTTTTGGTCCGCACTGTAATCGGATCGCATGGATATTCACACCTATGTGATTCGATTCTTGTCCAATTTCACAGTTCTCTCTGCAATTTGCAAATTAATTTGGGGGTGTCATTAATTTTACATTGACACCCGCAGCGGTTCACAGAGAGCAGTGTGAACTGCCTGCGAGTGAGATGCGGAAGCCAGCACATTGTCCTGGTTAATGCATTGCACCAGTGTGAACCGGAACTTACAGTGGAAATTTTCCACATTTTGTCATGTTATAACCAAAAAACGTAAATGTATTTTATGTGATAGATCAACACAAAGTGGCACATAATTGTGAAGTGGAAGGAAAATTACAAATTGTTTTCAAAAGTTTTTACAAATAAATATGTGAAAAGTGTGGCATGCATTTGTATTCAGCCCTCTTTACTCTGATACCTTTAACCAATATCTAGTGGAACCAAGTGCCTTCAGAAGTCACCGAATTAGTAAATAGGGCCCACCTGTGTGTAATTTAATCTCAGTATAAATACAGCTGTTCTGTGAAGCCCTAAGAGGATTGTTAGAGAACCTTAATGAACAAACAGCACCATGAAGACCAAGGAACACACCAGACAGGTCATGGATAAAGTTGTGGAGACGTTTAAAGCCGGGTTAGGTTATAAAAAAATATCCCAAGCTTTGTGCATCTCATGGAGCACTGTTCAATCCATCATTTGAAAATGGAAAGAGTATGGCACAACTAAAACCTACCAAGACATGGCTGTCCACCTAAACTGAAAGGCCGGGCAAGGAGAGCATTAATCAGAGAAGCAGCCAAAAGGCCCATGGTAACTCTGGAAGTGCTGCAGAGATCAACAGCTCAGGTGGGAGAATCTGTCCACAATACAACAATTCGTTGCGCACTCAACAAATCTGGTCTTTATGGAAGAGTGGCAGGAAGAAAGTCATTGTTGAAAGAAAGCCATAAGAAGTTTTCAGTTTGTGAGAAGCCATGTGGGGGACACAGCAAACATCTGGAAGAAGGTGCTATGGTCAGATGAGACCAAAATTCAACTTTTTGGCCTAAAGCAAAATGCTATGTGTGGCGGAAAACTAGCACTGCACATCACCCTGAACACATCATCTCCACCATGAAATATGGTGGTCGTAGCATCATATTGTGGGGAAGCTTTTCTTCAGCAGGGACAGGGAAGCTGGTTGATGGGAAGATGGAAGGAGCCAAATACAGGGCAATCTTAGAAGAAAACCTGTTAGAGTCTGTAAAAGACTTGAGACTGGGGCGGAGGTTCATCTTCCAGAAGGACAATGACCTTAAACAAAGCCAGAACTGCAATGGAATGGTTTAGATCAGGGATATGCAATTAGAGGACCTCCAGATGTTGCAGAACTACAAATCCCATGAGGCATAGCAAGACTCTGGCAGCCTCAAGCATGACATCCAGAGGCAGAGGCATGATGGGACTTGTAGTTTTGCAACAGCTGGAGGTCCGCTAATTGCCTACCTCTGGTTTAGATCAAAGCATATTCGTGTGTTAGAATGGCCCAGTCAAAGTCCAGAGCTAAATCCAATTGAGAATCTGTGGCAAGACTTGAAAATTGCTGTTTACAGATGCTCTCCATCAAATCTGACAGAGCTTGAGCTATTTTGCAAATAAGAATGGGGAAAAAGTTCACTCTCTAGGTGTGCAAAGGTGGTAGAAACATCCCCAAAAAGACTTGCAGCTGTAATTGCAGAGAAAGGTGGTTCTACAAAGTATTGACTCGGGGGCTGAATACAAATGCAGATCGCACTTTTCCCATATTTATTTGTAAATAATTGGAAAACCATTTATCATTTTCCTTCCACTTCACAATTATGTGCCACTTTGTGTTGGTCTATCACATAAAATCCCAATAAAATACATTTACAGTATCTTACAAAAGTGAGTACACCCCTCACATTTTTGTGACGTTCATATAGGCATTTGTACAAGGAATTCCAAGTAAAACATAGTCGCAATGATTGGACCTGGCTCTCCGTCACCCGACGCGTTTCGTCTGAAAAATACTTCAACATTGCGCCTATGTTTTACTTAGATTTCCTTGTACAAAGGCCTATGCCTATTGTTATATGCCAATTGTTATTTGTATATATATATATATATAACCTTTATGTGATTTACAGTTGCACTTTATTTCTAGCGCTGCACTTTATTATGTATTTCTGTGTACTCACCTTTGTTGTCAGCGATTTAGACATTAATGGCTGTGTGTTGTTATTTTAAGGGGACAGCAAATTTACACAGTTATACAAGCTGTACACTCACTACTTTACATTGTAGCAAAGTGTCATTTCTTCAGTGTTGTGACATGAAAAGGTATAATAAAATATTTACAAAAATGTGAGGTGTGTACACACTTTTGTGAGATACTGTACGTTTTTGGTTGTAACATTACAAAATGTGGAAAATTTCAAGGGGTATGAATACTTTTTCAAGGCACTGTACATCTAATAGTTTTTAGTAAACCCCGACACTAGCTACGCACTTGTTTGTTAAAAAAAAGTAACAAAAAAAATGCTATATCAAATATTCCACACACAACACAGGTTTACTTTAAACCACAATGGGCAAAAACAGAAAACTGAAAAACATAAAAGGCTAATCCAGTTTTCTTATGTGATGGAAGGAAAAAAAAAATATGTGAGTAACACAAACTTACGCTCAGATTACACATGAACTATCTTCTGTCTCCAAATTAAAATCACTTAGAAAGAATAGCCCGATATTGTTTACAGGACAATGTCATATAAAACGTGCAAGGGAAAAAAAAGGCTTTCTTCTACTAAATATAGCTTGCGCAAGAGAGGGATTAGAGGAATATTTTCTCCACTACTTCTGCAGATTTTACTGTCGTTTTTTCCGTGCTGGGTACAATTGTGTTTACACAAGTCAGCACAAGGACACCGATCAAAGGCAACACTGGTGAGAACGATCAAAACCCCAAGTGGATCATGTTGTTTCTTATGAGAATTCTGCAGATTTACGTAAACAAGTGTGAATTGTTGAGGTTTTGGTTAAAAAAGAAAAAGAAAAAAAAAGCTACCATTTTATCTTAAGTAATTCTATATAATAACATCTGTACAGCAGATGGCTACAAGGCAGAAAAACAATGCTCCGTTTTCTTTCTCCTGGTCTAATGTATATATGAGATGACAAGTTTTGTCGCTGCACTAGGCTTGGGTCAGCAAATAATTTGTAAAAAGAATGCAGCTGCTGCAGATGGCCGTGTTGCCAGGCCACTATAAAATCAAAGAGGGAGTGAATTATTTCATGTATTGGTTTCATGCTATAAAAATACTGACATTAATCTGGGTGTGCTGGGGGTATCTCAGGAAGATATAGATAACACATTTTGGAAAACATGGATTTCATTTTGTAACAAAGGCCTAACCGAGGGATGTCTTCTCATACCGAAAAGCTGAAAGTGCCTCCCGAATTGCTTTTTTATAGCATCTCCTTTTTAATGGAACAGGAAAGTGATACTTCAAGAGTAAGAAGTCGTAGGGGTGAACATTCAGTTTTTGCAGGTGGTGAAAGTTGAACATTGTACAAAGGTGAGGGGCATACGCCCATGGGCTCTTATCAATGAAAGAAGTTTGCTCTTTTTCTTTAAATATCCAAATTAACTACTGTGGTAGAAGAAATTTGACCAAGTGTGAATGAAAAAATCATTGTTTCGGGAACCAAAGCCCTTGTTCTAGCTGTCTAAAACCATTTGTTAGCACATACAACAAAATACAAAATTCAAATCAAGAAATGTTCCAACTGACACTTTGGGAAGATTTACTAAAGCTGGAGTGTGCAAAATCTGGTGCAGCTGTGCATGGTAGCCAATCACCTTCTAAGCTTTTTGAATTAAGCTTTGACAAAAAAACCTGGAAGCTGATTGGCTTCTATGCAGATCCGCATGCTCCAATTTTAGTAAATCTCCCCCATAATTAAAAGTCATACAGTATAGTAAATACAGGGTACGGCTATGTTTGCCAAACAGGGCACATACTAGCTAGATTCTTATTACATTCAATGCAATCTAATCAACCAATAGACTTGTGATGAAACAGAAAAGCCACATCTAATCTGTTTAATGCTGCTATACACAAAACATTTAAAATAGCAAACCATGTGCATGCATATCAAATATCAATATTTCAAAGCAGAAATGTATTTAATTCTCATACATAGTGGAATTCCTTTTAAATGGACACGCCATTCAAAGTAGATGTTTTATTTATGACTTGATATTGGTTGGCTGAATTTCCCACTGACTTCTTATATCATTCACTGATAGGGACACAACCTCTGTTACTTAGCTTCCAGGAGCAAAGAAAACAAACAAAAAAAGTGAATTTTAGAAATTATTTGAATGGTTAGTTTATCAAAAAGTCATACTTCCCATCTTCAGCAATAGACTGAGTACTGAAGTGGTGAAAACAACCCACCACAAGCTGGACCGGACACAACAGCGGGAGCTAGCGTCGGGAGAAGACATCAGGAGGGAGACGAACTGGAGGCAGCAGAAGAACCATAGGTAGAAGACATCAGCGGAGAGGGAAGACATGTTGGACCTGCTTTAACGAAGGTCTTTGTCAAAAACCTGTGTACTGTTTTTACTTATTTTTGATACCTTTTTGGGTGAATTAATAGGGGTACAATGTACCCCTACTCATTCACATGGGGGGGGGTTGGGATCTGGGCACCCTCTTCTTAAAAGGGGGCTTCCAGATTCCAATAAGCCGCCTGCCAGCATACCCCCACAACCACCGGCCAGGGTTGTGGGGAAGAGGCACTTGACCCCATCAACATGTGGACAAGATGCTTTAGGTTGGGGAGCGCAGAGTCTGCTTTGGGGTGGGGGGGGGCGCAGAGCCCCCCCCACTCCAAAGCACCCATCCCCCATGTTGAGGGTGTGTGGCCTGGTATGGTCCAGGAGGGGGCACTCGCTTGTCCCCCCCCCCTTTCCTGACCTGCTGGACTGCATGCTCGGATAAAAGTCTGGTATGGATTTTTTGGCATGGGGTTCCCTTTCAAGATCCATACCATACTAAAAGGGCCTGTTATGGATCTTGAGAGGACCCTACTCGGTTTTTTTTTTTTATCATTTTGGAGCGGGGTTCCTCTTCAAGATCCTCAGAGCACAAGGATGCGGCTTCTATTTTCTATTCAAATCAATGGGCTCTTATAGGAAACCATTGATTTTGACATGTCATCGGCGTTAAGCATCGTCAGATTTTTTACAGCTGTAATGCCGGTCCTCAGAACGCACTGGCCCTGGGTTTTTTTGCAGCTTGAAGCTCCTAATAGCTTGTGTGTGCATGAGGCAATAGAATAGCATGGAGAGGCGTTTTTTAAGCTGCAAATAAAAAAAGAATCTGACGCTGGTAAAAGCAGCTGTAGAAATGCACTGTGTGCATGAGGCCTTATTCTCCAGTACCTGCTAACAATTTAAATGCTAGGTTTGGTTACATTTTGATACAAGTATCAAGTCAAGAACTCAAGAGCCATTATTGTTTTACACTAAAATCCCCAACATAACATATGAATAGATTATTATATTTGGTTTACTCTTCAGTCCATTACACACACAATAATATCTGCTAGACAAGATCTCCAGAAAGAAACAAGTCAGGGAGATCAGCGTTATGTTCCCCAGTGTCTAGGAGTAGAGGGAAGGGTCTGACTTTAGGAATTATTATCAGACACACAACTTAGCTCAGAATGGGAGTGTGTGTAATGCAGACTCCTCCATACTGGATATTAACATGAAGTATAATGAGAACGTAATCCTTGCAGTGACCATGAACTTATTTCAAGCATCCCAACCCCTGGCTAAGGTAAGCGTGGGAATAAGAGCAATGTTCTGAACTGGTCTGAAAATGTCTTTATGGCTAAATCAAGAATGCCGCCCCAAAGCACTCCCCAAGCCTTTCATGTTGCATTTTCACTTACAAAGCATTTGCAAAATGCACTGAAATGTACAGAGGCCTGCCAGACTTTTTGAAGTAAAAAAAGGGAAAATAAATCACCTTGGTTTGGCCTGCTGTGAGTACTTCTCAGTTACAAAACATTTCCTGTATCTGTTCTGTTGCTATGTCAAGTTTAAGCTTGTATTCTCCTTTATAAGGACATACTATTATAGAAATACTTAGGTGCAGCTGGCACTGAAGGACTGGTCCTGAAAAATGTCTTTAAGCCTGTATTATTTCTCTCTAGTCCCTGACAGAGGCCGTTCTGTGTGGAAACTGCTAGTGCGGCCAGCAAGGTCAAGTCTGGCTTGCGCAGTAGGCCTTATGGCACACCATCAAATGCAGAAATGGCGCCAAAACCATTCACCTAAGCAGCTTGCTGGAATAAGTTAACATCCTAAATACCATGAGCATTTTACAGAGCCTTACTGCATGGAACATAATAACAATAACCCATATAGGGTTTCAGAAAGCACACAGCTCTCTATTCATAATTTTTTCCTAGTGGTGCTGTAAACTGCAACACTCAGCTAAGCATCACGTCTTTTACAGTGCAGAGTATGTTCCATATTTTTCTATTAAAGATAAAAAAAATTCTTAAAGTGCTTCTTGAAAGCTGTATTTGGAACTCTACAAATGTGAAAGAATATACAAACTGACTTGCTAGAGGCAAACTTGTATTTAAGCACAATTCCAAAACTGTAAACTGAAGTCATAAACCAATTAATATTAGTTTACAAATGACAGGGAGGCGGTAAAAATAAATGAAGAAAATGTTTTATGATGAGATATGTGATCTTGATGCTAGAAGAGCAATTTGTTTGATTTTGTAAATATTTCGGATAGGAATGGCGTCATTAAATCTTAAAAAAAAAAAAAAAAATGTCCCAGGAAAAAGGCAATAAAATGCAATCCATATAACAGCATAAAATGCAAATGTTTATAGATGCCACGACCAGATAGCAATCTCGCTTACAGTTTATGCTTTGAGTTGTAAGACCATATTTCTGCTCATGATATTAGGAAAGATATTTTCGTAAATAATTGCACGCAAAAAAGAACAAAACACAGACCTATAAATTCAAAAACACGAACACAAGCCACAATAACATCAAGTGCTAATAAAAAGCATTGATTTCTTGTCACTTACAATTTCTATTATCACAATAGGACTGCGCTGCCATGTTCATCAGACATTAGCAGCCCCAGAATGCCGCAGGATATTTGGTCTTTCTTGAGTGCTCAGTGATTGCATTCCTCTGCGTTACAATAAAGCTGGACTGATAGGCTGGACTATTTTATAATTGGACTGCAGAAGATGAAATTTGATTGGTAGCTATAGATTGCTGTATTTTGTACTGTATGACTGAACAAGAAGATGAGAATGAAAACAGCACTCAATAAACCTGAAATATTGGCTTGTACACTATATTGTCAAAAGTATTGTGACACCTGCCTTTATACGCACACAAATTTTAATGGCACCCCAGTCTTAGTCTGTAGGGTTCAATATTGATTTGGCCGAGCTTTTGCAGCTAAAACAGCTTCAACTCTTCTGGGGAGGCTGTCCACAAGGTTTAGGAGTGTCTATGGGAATGTTTGACTATTATTCCGTTACAGCTGCAAAGGGTGGCCAACTCCATATTGTTCATGAGCATGTAAAGGCATGCGTAGCAATACTTTTGACAATATAAGGTATATGCAGTGATGTCTCTCTGCATAACAACAGAGCTTTGAGCCTGGTTTCAAACAAAAAAATGAGCCACCAAAGTATTTTAACTATATTTTCTTGCTATAACAGTAGTTCTGTTTGGCTGCATGCTTATTATATTCAATGAGGCTTTCACACCATCACTGAAGCTCTCTGATCATAGAGAGGTTCAAAGTACAGCCCTCACAGGAAGATGGATAAAAATTGGATTTTTCCTACATATTTACCTGTAAAATCCATTTCTTGGAGTACATCACAGGACACAGAGCAGACCATAGTAATTAATAGGTGGGTTATGCGCCACCTATAGGTGAATGGACACTGGCAGGTCAATTAAAAAGGAAGTCCTCCCCTATATAGCCCCTCCTACACAGGAAGTACCTCAGTTTTCGAAGCAAGCAATAAATTCCCAGACATAGGGGAGGGACCTCTGTGTCCTGTGATGTACTCCAACAAGTGGAATTTACAGGTAAGTATGTAGGAAAAATCCTATTTTCTTTATTGTACATCACAGGACAGAGAGCAGGCCATAGTGATTACTATGTGGGATGTCCCAAAGCAATATACTTGAGGGGCGGGAGACACAATAACAGAAACTTCACCTGAAAAGGACTTATTCTGCCTCCCGTAACATACTGTGGCCAAGGCAGTATACTCTGTGGCTCTGATATCCATCTGGTAAAACCCTGTGAATGTATGAACCAAACACCATGCAGCAGCCTTGAAAATCTGAGCCACTAACGCCTGATGGTGGATAGCCCAAGATGCCCCCACACCCCAAGAGCGCTCTCAACAGAAAGGGTGTGGATCTTGCCCTTTCAAGCCATAGACTTGAATGATTGACTGGTGGATTCAATGAGAAGTATTTAACTTAGATGCCGCATGCCCTTCCTGGGCTCTTCTGGCAGCACAAACCAGAACTACTGACCTGCACCGACAACTCAATTAAATCCTGATCGCCTGAACTACCTCCAGGGTATGCAGTGATCTTCCCCTTGCTGACTGTGGATTAGGAAAGAGAGAACGGCAAGACACTATCCTGATTCAAGTGAAAACTAGAAAACACTCTAAGCAAAAAGATGTATGAGGATGCAACACCTGCAAGACAAAAGACAGCTCCTTACATGAAAGAGCCACCATCTCTGACGCTCTTCTTGCCCAAGTGATAGCAACCAAAGAAGCCACCTCCCGAGTCAAATGATTAATGGACTTTTTTTCGAATTGGTTCAAAAGGTGGCTTCTGCAAGGACAGTCAATACCAAGTTCAAGTCCCAAGGACACAATGGTGGTCTGATAGGCAGTACTGTCTGCGTTACACCCTGCATGAAGCACAAATCAAGGAGTGAGAAACAACGGTCTCTGAAAAAAATGGATAGAAATGAAATCTGACCCTTAATGCTAATTAACCACTTGCCAAATCGCCGTAGCTGTACGGTGGTCCGTGCACGGGATATGCTGTGGAAGCGTGCCCGCGCTTCCCGTGGACTCAATGTCCACCGGCGACCCGCGATCGCCTTGTACAGAGGCAGAACAGGGATTTGCCAATTTAAACAAGGTGGATCCCCGTTCTGCCAGATGACATGGCAGAGATCTTCTGTTCCCAGTCATCGGGAACAGTGATCACTGTTATGTCCCTGCCTGCCCATCCCCCTACAGTTAGGACACACTGAGGGAACACACTTCTCTGCCAGTGTCCTTTTTACATTGATCACTGCATTTTTATAGCACTGATCAATGTAATAATGTCAGTGGTCCCCAAAAATTGTAATTTGGGGTCAGAATTGTCCGCTACAATGTCACAGTCCCGTTAAAAATTGCAGATCGCCGCCATTACCAGTAAAAACAATAAAAAATTTTTTTAAAAAACCTCTAAATCTATTGGTGGAGGAAGGTTCCCAGATGGGATTATAAGGTGCAGAGTAACAAAGATCAATAATATCTCATATATAAAAAATATCAAATTTTTATTAATACACAATTGATAAAAAGACACAAAGCAAAATAATTATACAACACAACACATTAAAAACATGTGGACTTTGTTCTTTAGATTGGGGGTTACCCAGACGGAGGGGCAGAGGATGAGTCAAAAACTATCCCGACATGTTTCGCCTATCACAGGCTTCCTCAGGGGATTTAGTTGACACTCACCAACCATATGCTCTTAAATAATAAAGAAATAAATCAATAAGTGAAAATACAAAATGGTAACAGACATTTCAACAATATAATTACATCTCGTTAATATGTGATGTAAGGCTGCTCCCCACAAGGATTAGTACACTTACCAAGGCAAGCACCACCCACAGACGCCAAGGCCAGTCAACCCCATATTCCATAAGGGACCTAGCAACGCGATTGCAGAGGATGCACAAAGTCCGGGCAAAGATGGAAATAATAAAGAATATTGTAAATAAAACCCTTTCATATGAAAAGGGCAAAATAGTTCCAAAGGCTCTAATATCACTACATGTGGAAAATACACCAATCACTAATATGTATATGGCATAACAGGGACAAAGTGTCTCATTTTTATAATATAATATAGTATAATATTTAGAGCCTTTGGAACTATTTTGCCCTTTTCATATGAAAAGGTTTTGTTAACAATATTCTTTATATGCACCCCCAATCTAAAGAACATAGTCCACGTGTTTTTAATGTGTTGTGTTGTAAAATTATTTTGCTTTGGTTTGCTTTGTGTCTTTTTATCAATTGTGTATTAATAAAAACTTGATCTTTTTTATATATGAGATATTGTTGATCTTTGTTACTCTGCACCGTATAATCCCATCTGGGAACCTTCCTCCACCAATACTACTTTAACTATTTGGGGATGAGGTGCATTTTTTTGATTATATGCTCTACTGGAGAGCCAGGAAAAGGGACAAATTCAAAACTCTAAATCTATACCATAGTTTGTAAACGCGATAACTTTTGCATAAACCAATCAATATACGCCTATTGCGATTTTTTTTTACCAAAAATATGTAGAAGAATATATATCGGCCTAAACTGAGGAATACAATTTTTTTTAATATATTTTTTTGGATATGTATTACAGCAAAAAGTAAAGAAAAAATGTTTTTTTGTTTTTTTAAATTGTCGCTCTTTTTTGGTTTCTAGCGCAAAAAAACAAAAACTGCAGAGGTGATCAAATACCATCAAAAGAAAGCTCTATTTGTGGGGAAAAAAGGACATACATTTTGTTTGGGTATAATGATGCACGACCGCGCAATTGTAAGTTAAAGCGACGGAGTGCTGAATCGCAAAAAAATGGCCTGGTCAGAAAGGCAGCAAATTCTTTCAGGGCTGAAGTGGTTAAGGCCAATCTCATTTCCCCTCCTGATTGGAGAAAAGAAAAAAAAAATCTTCCACTCACATAATAAAACGGTGCCACAACATGGCTACACACCAGGCATATAAGATTTCCCAGTCCTGTAATAGAAGCTCCCTGAACCCGGCTTCCTGGCGCTCAACAGGACCCAAGACCATTAGATCTGGCTGGACTGGAAGTTTCCAAGAAGCATCCCCGCAAGATTCACTATGTCGGTGTATCAAGCATTCTTGTGCTAGGCCAGCTAACACTATTAACAGTGTTACCACCTCCTTTATTCTTCACAAAAGAAGCAGCAGTAATTAAATTGAGGAAGGCATAGACTAGGAAGAATTAGTACCTAAGGTGTTACCAGTACATTTAGCCTTATTGCTAGTGGGACTCTCATCCCAAACCTGACCTGTACGATTTGTTATAGAACCTGGAATCAAGTAGATCCACCTGCAGAGTTCCCCAATGCTGGCAAATTGCGGAGAGCATCTTGGGATGCAGGGACCACTGTCCCAGTATTAGTCGCTGATGCCTGGGAAAACCTCCCGACAGTTTTCTATATCTGGAATGTGTACTGGCAACAGACGTCACATTCTATTCTGCCCCAGACAGAATGTGGTTCACCCTCCTGAGCCGTTCCACTCCTGGTGCCACCCTGGTGTTTAGTATATGCCACTGCAGATGCATTGTTGGACCGAACACTGACCACAAACCTGTGCAACTGGTTTGTCCAATAACCAAGGTGTACTGCCCGAAGACCCAAAAAATTAACGTTCAGTATTCTCTCCTGTGGAGACCAAGTCCCCTGAACTTTAACCACATCCAAACCAGTCCCCCAACTGGAGAGACTGGCATCAGTGGTTATTATCTTCCATATCACTGGAAGGAAAATCTCCCCTTCTGCAGATTCCGAACATTCAACCACCAATTCGAGCTCTGCAATACTACGGGGACAGAACCCTCCGGACCTTCATGTTCCAACCAGAAAGAATGTTCCTCTACAAAAGACCTGGAGTAGAACTGCATGTTGGGAACTGCTTTAACCACTTCAGCCCCGGAAGGATTTCACACTTTAGGACCGGAGCCCTTTTTGCGATTCGGCACTGCGTCGCTTTAACTGACAATTGCGCGGTCGTGCGTTGTTGTACCCAAACTAAATTTGCGTCCTTTTTTTCCCCCACAAATAGAGCTTTCTTTTGGTGGTATTTGATCACCGCTGCGTCATTTCTGATCGCCGCTATAAACAAAAGAAGAGCGACAATTTTGCAAAAAAACCCCACATTTCTTACTTTTTGCTAAAATACAAATCCCAAAAAAAATATAAAAAAAAATTTTTTTTCATCGGTTTTGGCCGATTTACATTCTTCTTCATATTTGTGATAGAAAAAAAATCGCAATCTGCGTTTATTGATTGGTTTGCGCAAAAGTGGTCGCGTTTACGGATGATGAGAATTCATTTTTGGGGTTTTTATTTTTCTTATTTTTTACTAGTAATGGCGGTGATCTGCGATTTTTAGCGGTACTGCGATATTTCAGCGGACATGTCGGAACATTTTGACACTTTTTTGGGACCATTGGCATTTATACAGCGATCAGTGCTATGAAAATGCACTGATTACTGTGTAAATGCCATTGGCAGTGAAGGGGTTAACCTGCAGGGGGCGCTCTAAGGGTTAACTGTGTTCCCTGGGCGTGTTCTAACTGTGGGGGGACTGCCCTAACAGGAGAAGGGAAGTGATCACACCTTACGTGTAGAGGAAGGCTGTGATCACAGCCCTTCCCCCTCTCACAGAACGGAGGTCCGTGTTTACTTACACGGACCTCCGTTCTTTCACTCCGGGGGGGGGCATCGCGGGTGGCCGGTGGAGATCAACACCGCCGCACCCGCTCCCTGGCACTCCCAGGACACAGTGAGCGCGTGGGCATGCCTCCGGCAGTGCACGCGCGCTCACTGGGCTCGATCTCGCGGCCGCCGTCGTATGACGGCGTTTTGCGTTATCGAGCCACACTGTCGCCGTCAATTGCCGACCAGCAGTCGGCAAGCGGTTAACAAATATAATTTCCTCCTGCAGAGATGTATCAAAGGATACCCTTTGCTACCTATATTTTCCTTTAAATCTGGAATCGACTGCTCCCTGAGCAAAATTATTGAGGTATCCTGAGATTGACACCCCTGCATCTTCAGCAAGTTCAGCTCCGGCGCTCGGAGCTTTGTGAACCCTCAGGGGCTGTGACCAGCTCAAAAGGCAATGTCACAGGACGAAAATGGTGATTTTCTACTGCAAATCGCAGAAACCTTTGATGAGCTAGGAAAAAACATGAAGATATGCGTCATAGATGACTATGGACACCCAAAATCTACCTCTTGCAGAGAGGCCTTCACTGATCGGAGTGACCTCATCTGAACAGAAGGGTGTTTTAGAAATTTGCCTAGAGCCTTGAGATCTCCTGTCCCCATCTGATTTTGGGGCCATTACCAGCTGAGTGTTTACAACAAGCCCACAACTTCTGCTCCAAGAGCCAATGCAAGGCTAATGACTCTGTGGCAGACCCAAAAGGTCCCAAGAGGCGTACTTCAAGTGGTTGTAAACCCCATTCATGAAGTTTGACCTAAGCACATATAACTGTAGTGTTAACTTGTCTCTCTCCAAAGCTCTAAGTGCTGTGTCTTTCTGCTGCTCCGTTACTCTGTTATCGGTATAACTTCTGACAAGTTCTCCAACACATGAGATAACAGCATCTGAAAATTTGTGCTGGGGAGGGAGCTTAGATAGATAAGCAGAGAGCTTGTCTATTCACAATACAGCTCTACTTGTTCATTCGTTCCTCTGCCTATGTGGAGTAAGGGTGTTTGCCTTTCCTCCAATCAGCTCTCACACAGTGTAAGCTGAGACTCCACACCCACTGCTGGGATTAGAAACACGATTTCTAACACGATCTGTACTTTCTAAAGAGTGTAGAAAGGGAAAGACACCAGGTATACATGTAAAACTTATGTAGGGAGATTTGTTTCCTCTCTGTGTATCATCTGAGGCTGGTCACTTCACTGGGTATATGAGAGGGTTTACAACCACTTTAATCTACCAGGTATCTAGCCCAAGAAACTTTCAAAACACAGCAGCCTCAGACACCTCCCTCATTATGGAGGGAAAAAGATTACAGCCCCTGGTATTCCCAGGCAGTGTAAATGTGAATAGGAAAACTGCGCTATCCCTAGCAAACACTGCACTCTTTGACACAGCTGCAACAATAAAGTGTGATTCCTACACCCAAAAATTATATAACATGAGAAAAAGCTGCGCTGATGTATGAAACATAAATCAAATGAAACATAAGAGTGAAATCAAGTGTAAAAAATATATATAAGATAGAGTGTAAAAAATAGTAACAGTGGGTAAACTCATAAATCTCCAAATACATAAAAGTCCATATAGATAAAGTCCAATGTGACGAGTGACAAAATAATATACTCCTTAGTCAAATATAAAAAAGGATGCCCGACATGCACCACAGTGTTCCAAATGTGAAAAGAACCTCCACCACGGATGGTTGTGCTCTTACCAGATTTCTTGGACCTCTTAATTACAGGAGGTCTAGTGCGCTTGTGTGGGTCAAGGCTACCACAAAGCCGTGCTGGTATGTTGTTGTTAGGGGGGCACCCTCTCTCTCCGTTGGAACGTGTCCTCCCTTTTCTTCTGTTAGGATTGCCGTAGCCGCTTCCTTAGATATATATGGATTTTAGGGTAGTGTGTGACCACAAGACCAAATGGTCTCCCCAACTCCAGGGCAGGCAGTACGGTACCCAAAAGAAAAAGGAATGGACTGGATAGTGTGATAACGTATTGGTAAAAAAAAATTATTAAAAAATGTATTGAACTCACATGTATCCAGAAAAATGACAGCTGTACAGCAATTAAAATAAATCAGCGGTTGTAGTGAGACAGCACTCCACCCGATCGATTTCGTCTCAACAGACGTCTTCTAGGGTATGGAGGCTGTCTTCCCACACCGCTTTACATAATTTCAGACATGTCCAACTCGGCCAATCACATCCTCTGTTAAGGGATAAATCCCACCCATCTAATCAGATTGTCAGATTGTCACCCGGCTGAGCCGGCATATTACCTCACTCTGAATAGACACCCCTTCATGGGTCTGGGGATCCACACATCCGTCATCTGGGCCCCATCAGACGCTGCATTACCGCGGGTCCCACGGACAGTCTCTCATCCAAGTGCTAACCAGGCTCAATCCGAGATCAGCCGAGATTAGGCGTGTACAGGGTGATGCGGCCGCAGTCCATTGCAGTACTGCTACACTCTCCTAATGATATTCTAATGCTTCAAGAATCGCTGCAATGCTAAACACCACAGTGGCTCAGATATACCGGATACCACTGGTCCATCAGGAGACGTGAACACCACCAGATCACTGGACCTGAGAACAGTGCAGCTGCCTTCCTAGGCCGCCTCTCCATTTACCTTGTATAAAAAGTAAATAATGTAACAACTATATTTGCCAAAACCTAATACACAGGCCCCCAAGGATGCAGGCCCGAAACCATGTTGGTCTACCACTATGTAACACATAGGTATGTAAGTACGCAGATACACAGGTATGCCATTATGTGCATACCAGGGTATGCAGTTATGCAGGTATACAAGTACATTATGTATTTTTACTGTTGATGCACTTATGCAAACACGCATGTAAATATGCAGTTCTATGCAAACACACATGTAAACTAATGCAATTTCCTTGATAGGCTCAAACGGTTGTTTCTGTAACACAGACACAGTACAGGGTTTAAGTCCCAAGGACACATAGGTGACCTAATGGGGGGGGAAGCAAACGAGTTATCCCCTGCATAAAGGTTCGGTTCAGTGAATGGGAGGCTAAGGGCCTTTGGAAGAATACTGAGAAGGCCAAAATCTGACCCCTGATTGTACTCAAAGCCAATCTGATTTCCGACTGTAGAAAAGAGAGAATTCTCCGAACCACGCATTTCCAAAGATGCCATTTTCTGGCTTCACACTAAGCAATATAGGCTTTCCAGATCCTATAATAGATCTTCCTAGTGACCGCTTTTCTGGCATTCACTAGGGTACACACCACCGGTCCCGAGATGCCACGATACTTTAACACCCTGGCTTCAATAGCCATGCCGTCAAATTTAGAGACTGTAAATTGGGGTTGAATATAGGACCTTGAAATAGTAGATCGAGGAGGTGTGGAAGCGTCCACGGCCCGTCTATTGCCAATCTCACGATCTCTAGGAACAGCTCTCCTGTAAGAGCTATGGGCAGAAGTGACGTTTGATGTCGCTTCCGCCCTTCAATGCTATGGAGCCCAGTGGGCGGCATCTTCCATTCACTTGGCATCCAGGCATTGTGCTGAGCGGACCCGATCCTCTCAGCTGCTACCGGCAGGTCTGGTAAGTGGCGGAGACGACGGAAAAGTGGCAAGAGGGGGGCACCTCTCCCGCCCCCGATAAAAGTGATCTTGCTGCAAATCTGCCGCAGAGACCACTTTTATTTGAAAGCCGCCCACTGTTTAAAAAAAATACCAGGGTTATGGTAGCTATCTGCTACCATAACAACGGTATGCAATGGCAAAGTACCGCCGTATAATGACGAGGGGCGGTCCGGAAGTGGTTAAATAAGATGGATGTGCGCTGGGATGCTCTGCGTCTGTGTGTGCGGGCACAATCATGGTCCCGTGCACGCACACTAAACAAATCTTCGTACGCCAGAGGAATCTTCATGCGCGAACCATACACAAGAAAGCAGCCAAGACAATAAGAAAGGCACTCCTTACCAAAAACATTAACAGCCAGCCCAAACTCCCCCCTGCGGTCACTGCTAAACAGGTGTTAGCTAGATTGATGGCTTGTTACACACATGGGGCATCCCACAATAAGTAAATAGGGGGGGATTTCACTTATCTGTCCAGGAACAGGGTAACCTTAGAAACGAAGAGCCCAATATTCACTCATCATGGCGGGTTCCTGTCACTTGAGGACCTTCAAGGACTGGGTATCCTTTGACTCATGTTTTAGGGTCCACTCCCTTGGACCTGTACAGCACCCTACAGGAATGCCTTAGCTCTGTGGTGTCCAGGATTTCACTACACAGGGTCCAGCACCCAGAGGTCGCATTACAGGCAAAACCTCGCCGGATCCTTGTGTCTTCTTTGAGAGGTTCGGGTACCATTTATCTAAGTATATAAGCCTGTTTCAAATGGATCTAATCGGTCAATCCCTTGATTAATTTTAGAACTGTGGTGGGACTCAAGACCTGGAGCTCAAGAGAGCGCAAACAAATGTGCCCATCCACCTTACAGACACTGGTAAAAAAACGGAAGTACTTCCTGTATGGGAGAGGTTATATAGGAGATCACTGGGCTACCAGTGTCCATTCACCTGGAGATGGAGTTTAACCCAGTAAGTAATGAATAATAGCCTAACTCTGTGTCCCGTGATGTATGGTAAAGAAATATCATATTATGCTGCACCTGTCCAACTGCATTTGGCCCAACACTAGTTTGCAGGACTATCCAAACACATCAAATGCATCCTGAATGCAGGCTATATGACACTTTAATGCAATATAAATGTAAGCCCCTACATATCAAATGCATGCTAATCTGGAGACACAACTCTCTTAAATGCACTGATACCAATGCACCAATGCAGGGGTGTATCCGACAACAGTTGTACAATCCCCTGGATTAATCAGTAAGTATACAAGTATGCCTTTATTCAAATTATTTCTTTTGCATCAGTGCAGTATATAATCGTGTCCTGTCTGGTCATGCATCTCTCCCATAGGTAGTACTCTCACTTCATTATTCATAATCTGTTAATGTGTTTCTAGAAGCCTTGCTGAACTTTCAGCCCACGTTTTCAACCAAAAAAATGGACACTCTTCCACTTAATGCCTACACTGCACAAGAGTAGGCTATACCGAGCGACCATGCGCCCTCTAGTGGCTGGATGAAAAAAACTGCAGCCTAATACTTTAGTCTAAACACACACAGCCTGGCCACCAACAGCATATTGTTCCCAGGGGCCACTGGGAAAACCAGATAGTCAGATCTTTTTTTTTTTAAATACTGCAAATGCAAACTTACCATTCCCACCGCAGGACTCTGAATCATAACAGGAGTCCAACCTTCACCCATCACAGCAAGCTCTGTCATAAAAGACCTTCAAGGACTCGGTCGCCTCTAATCTGGGGTCCACTCCCCTGCACCTGTATAGCACCCTGCTGGAAAGCACCTTGGTCAGAACATAGACTGTGCAGGGTTCCATTACGCAGGGTCCAGCACCGTAAGGCTGCATTACAGGCAAACCTGGAATATTCTTCTCTCCTATCCACCAAGGCTGGTGTACCATCCATTTTGGCTGACAGCTTTCTGAATGGATCTGACTGAAGTCCATGATTCTCAGTAGAATTATTCCAGACCTCCAAGTATACATATGTAGCACATCAGTGACCACCACCATACAGACACTGGCAACAAAATGAGGTACTTACTGTGTAGGAGGGGTTATATGGGGGAGAACTTCCTGGTTGATTGATCTGCCAGTGTCCATTCATCTATAGGTGGCGCATAATCCACATAGTAATTGCCATGGCCTGCTTTGTGTCCTATGATGTACGATAAAGAAAAGGTGTTGCAGCCTGGGCCTCCTACTCTTTTGCACACTGCATTTCATGCCTGTGCACCATTATTTGGAATTTTAACTCCACAGGCGTCCTGTGCAGACAAAGTGCATAGTCTACTTACTAAAGATAGTTTTGCCAAAGAGTGGAGATTTCCAATGTTGCTGACTGCAAATATGTTCACATCTGCTGAGAACATTTAATATTCAGTGTTGGCTTCTCTTGGAACTTATAATTAAAAACAAAATAAAAGATCTCAGAAAGGAAGAGTTTAGTAAAGTGTTAATTGACACTTTCAGGACTAAAAAACAAACCCCAGTCAGTAATAAAAATGACTATGTAGTACCCCCCCTTTCACTGAATAGCAAATATTAATTGCCATTTAGTCTATGGGGGATGGAAAATGCTTTGGCAGGCTCACTGCATTGTATGTAAAGATGTCAAGGGTTCCGCACCATAAAGTAATTTTTAGTGAAGATTAGAGTATTTAAAAAAGCCCTCCAAATGTATTACTTTAATGCAACCAGGCTGCATATACAGTGACACATACGCCTCTTCTTTTACTTGTTTTTGCCAAGTGCAAAAAAAAAGCCCTGTGCTGGCAACACTAGTAGGGTCGGACTGTCGCCCTCTCACACAAGCACAATCCAACTCTCCGGCACTATTTCCTCTGAACTCTGCGCTAATCATTAGCTCTGCTGAGGAAGCGACAGTCATGTTGATTAGAGCAATGTTTAGTGGGACATGTTGGACTGCAGTAGAGTTTGTCTGTCAGAGCAGTGGGCTGACTCTCCTATGTGCTGCCAGCACAATGTTATTTAATCCTTGCTGTAGCACTTACCTGGTTAAAAAGGCATATTTAGTTTTGTATAAACAGCCAAAATGGATTACAGTAATAAATTAAGAGGGTTCAGTTGGGCTTTAAACTTATTTAAAGGGAATACTGTATATTTCACCAACAGGCTGATTTATTTACAGACCTCTTATATTTCATAGAGGCACCAAGTGACAACTTCCCTCTCAGCAATGTATAATGCCAGTTCCCCTTTTCATAAGGCTATAATGAGAATCACATTCTTGCAGCTGAATGTAATATATACTTGTTTATTCTATATTATTAAGAATGCACACATAAGCAATATCCAAATGAAATATTTTTTGCGCAGGTTTACAAAGGGTATTTTTCCATTTTTTTGGTCACTAAAAACACTAAAAAGAAACTTGAGAAGAGCACAGAATTGTGTTTAAAAAGTATAATATTCACGTATTATGTTATATATAGATAAATGTATGTGTTAATCACTGGGTTATTGATCATTTAATTAATATTTACATACAATCTAAAGGGGTGAGCATATGCTACTAAAATATCCGAGGAGTAAGGGACTCTGCAAAGAGAACTGCCATCTATTCTTCTATATCAACATATGGGGTTACTATACTCTGCTTGCAAGAGACACACCTAACGAAAGAAACAAAGTCTTAAGAAAGAAAAAGGAACTTTCAGACCCAATACCACTAAGTATATACTTCATACTCCAGAGGAGTAAGTGTCTTTATTGATCCGAGGGCAGGGTTCTCTTGCAGGTAGTCTAGTATAGACGAAATGGGTCGGTGTGTTTTTTTTTATATTGCACTATTGAGAGTATGGTATGTATTTTGGACAATATTTAAATTCCCCCTACATTTAAGGATGAGGTATTACTCCAGTAGATGAGATTTATCTCCAATAAACCCGATGTCCCGAAAATAGTAGTTGTAGACTTTAATGCAGTACCGGATGGGAGGGTGGATAGATGCCCACCAGGAGTGCAGTTGGGAAAAGGCCCTGACATACTGCTACAGATAATGGGAGAACTGGAATTGAAAGATATATGGAGGGTAAAGAATCCAACTAAACAACAGTATTCTTGAGGATTTTGCATACCTTGCAGTGAGGGTAGGCCCCAGGGATGGAGACTATGTGGAACGGAACATCAATCCATTAGTCACACAGTTTGCTAGTAAGTGTGGGGCCTGGCGTAGTTTGCCCCTGACACCGGTTCAAGAGGGTAATAGACATCGTCATACAGTCCCGGAAAAGGGTTGACGTGAGGACCACCCGTAGATAGGTGGGAGGGTAGGCCATGACGTAATTTCAGATGTTGATGATAAAAGCCCTGTAGCCCAAATAACCTCTATTTAGAGTAGATGACCTCATTATGGAGTAGGAATTTACATCCCCCTTAAATTTATAACAGGTTTTATGTATGGTATGAGAGTTATCACGTTATATTTTTTTTTGTGTGGCTGGGTAAAGCAGATATGATCTGATGGACGTTC